>NJDC01009109.1:0-43024 GCA_002245475.1 Calephelis virginiensis
CTGGTATCTATTTAAGTATCTCTATGTATTAGAATCGTTGACTAACACCCATAAAACAAGCATATAATTTGCTTACTTTGGGGTTAGATTAAATTTGTGCGACTTGTCTAGGGATATTTTATTATTTATTTATTTAATATGTCGCCTGTTTTTTTTTTTTACTAGTAAAATATTATTCTCCGTGTTGGTCCGTGCTCTTTTACAGAATAGGCATTCTTGCCAGGTAGCTCTTAAAGGGCGAGCATAGGCTTACTGTTACTAACACCGTGACATCTGACTAGGTGGTAGAGTTTAGCAGCAACTCGCCCGGATTGGTACTACCGCCTTACCTATTCCTATTGCTGTAACATCAGTGCTTGCCGTTGACGTGTTCCGGTTCGGAGGATAAGGGAGTCGATAAACATTTTTTTTGTTTTTCTAGATTTGATGATCATTTAGTGGATGCAGTGAACTTAAACCTTCGAGGGACAAGGGAGATGATAGAACTCGCCAAAGAAATTGTTAATCTTGAAGTACGTGGTAATGATTTATTTTAGTGTATTGAACTTGTTCCAGGAAAAAATAATAAACTTTATTTTATAAACTCTTACACATGAAGTAACTAATAAACTACTTTACTTTACTTTTTAATAAAATACTAGCTGCTACCTGCGGCTTCGCCCGCGTTTTCACAGAAACCCAGTGTGCGATCGGGATTAAAAATAGCCTATATGTTAATCCAGGTCACAATCTATCTGTCTTCCAAATTTCAGACAAATCCGTTCAGCCATTCGAGCGTGAAAAAGTAACAAACATCCATACATACATACTTACAAACTTTCGCATTTATAATATTAATAGGAAGGATAATTAAACTTAACATCGGAATTTCTATTAATACTAAAAATGCTAAAAGTATGATTATGTTTATTCATTATATCCAAACGTGTGTTTTATATAAAACTAGCTGTATTCCGGCGTATTTCGTCAGTTTATACAGGAAAAAATAAAGTGTTGTTTTTCCTAGTTTCCTCGGAGTTGCAGTATCCTATGTCCTTTTCGTGGTGCTAAGTAATTACCTTTAAATTTTCAGCGAAATCGGTTCATCTATTCTCGAGTTATACATAGTGTAACTAACACGACTTTCTTTTATAAAGGTATACCTATACATTTTAGCATAGAAAAATTAGACATTACATATTAGCTTTTTATCTGGATATCTTTCAGAGTTTTTCCGGAAGAGTGGAATGACTTTTTCTACTTGAAATTATTAATTTTGTTGGTGCATAAAAAGATAAAATTATGATTTTTTAAAATTTTTACAGGTATTTATACATGTGTCCACCTCTTACTCCAACACCAATAGGAATCCGATTGAGGAATGTATGTATCCTCCGCTCGGAGACTGGCGAGATACTTTGGAGATTTGTGAAAAAATGGACCACACTGTATTAGAAGCTTTGACGGCAAAGTGAGTAAAAACATCTGCTCATTATTAAACTAGTAATTTGTATTGTTGGATATTTTATGATAGTAGTAGTATTGCAATTATTAGTACTCGGACCCAGCGGCAGCATCTTGGGCACATTCATACATATAAAATTCACTCCACCGTTTTGTTAAAACCATTCAAGTCACCATACATAATAACTTTTTCATTTGTTTCAACCGTATCCAGAACATCCCTTACAGAATCCCATAACTTTTCCAGGTCATGAGTCGCCGACGAGTTGACCGGAGCATAGGTTGCTACCACAAAAACTCGCGTGACTTTTCGTACCGACGAGGGCGGATCGGTACGCGTCGCCTCCAGGGAACGCCCTAACATGCGGTACTTTTTCGGGCCAGAATTGCAGTCCAATGGACTGGCAGGGATCGCAACGTACACGCTTCTGGGCACCCACGACTAGCCGAAGACACTAAGTCCCACAATGTGACAGGTGGCAAGCCTATCGCCAACCGGGCACATATCCAATCCCGGTCAACGTAATTTTGGAAAAATTGGAAAAACCCAATTTTCTTTTTGTTGTCCGACCCGGGATTCGAACCTGGGACCTCATGCAGTCAAGTCCAACAACTGAACCGCTAGACCACAGAGGCGATAATTTTTAGTCGTAATTGGGCTCTTACGAACGGCCAGGTAGGAAGGCAAACAGTCTAACATAGGAGACCTGGACCAAAAGGGGGTATTAGTAATTTATTTATTTGTTATTCAAAATAAAGAGTAGTGATTCTTTATATTTCAGATATTTAGGAGAAATGCCTAACACTTACGTGTTTACAAAGCAATTGGCTGAACACGTTGTTTACGAGGAAAAAGGAAATCTTCCGTTGGTCTTGATTCGGCCGTCTATTGGTTAGTTTATTATAATATTTATTATATAAAAATGAATCTCTATATGTGTTGGCAAGCGCATAACTTCCGAATGACTGGACCGATTTAGCTACTTCTTTTTTTATTGTGTTAGTTATAATGAGAAGAAGGTTCGTATGAAGAGAAAAACCAGGAAAGTTGCAGGAAAAATAGGAAAAAAACACTTTATTATTTCCCATACCGAACGGGTAGAACGAAGTTGGGCGCGACAGCTAGCTTATTATAATATTTATTAATATCTAGATGACGACGAACAGTAAAACCGTACTAATATATCGAAACACTAATTCATTCTACACAAACATGCATAACTTCAAGCCAAGTACCCCAAGAGTAAGGGAGAGAGTATCGAGTGCCGAACCAAGCCAGCCTGAATGAATGGATAAGCTTTAGGTGTGAATAAATTTACCTGTTACCCTATACTGGAACATAACATGTGTGAAAGGTCTCCAGTATAGGCGAGTCATCGCCAAACTCGAAATGTGGTTTTTGACAACAGTGATATTGACAAACGAAGCGACACTCCCTGTACAAGTTAATTGGCAGGAAGCAAGTTGGAAAAAAAATCTTCACGTCCATATCCACGAAGAGGTAGGCAGAGGCACAACCAGGGCACTCACGAATAGCCGAAGATACTAAGTCCCACAATGTGATAGGTGGCAAGCCTATCGCCAACCGGGAACATATCCAATCCCGCGCAACATTTTATTAGAAAATTGGGAAAACCAAATTTTCTTTTTGTAGCCAGACCCGGGATTCGAACCCTCATGCAGTCAAGTCCAACACCTGTACCGCTAGACCACAGAGGCTATGAAACAAGTTGACATAACATAAATCTGGTTACAACACTTGAAAAATAGTAGTAGAAAATTTCCCTAATTACAGGGAAATTTTGCAATTTTAGTAAAAGTATATTTTTTTCAAATTTTCAGTGATATCAAGTCATAAAGAACCTTTCCCTGGCTACGTCGACAACTTCAATGGACCCGGTGGCTTGATGGTTGCCTCGGGGAAAGGTATGTTTATACTATTTGTAAAAGAGTATATAAATACTACGTAATAAGAGGCGGGACTTCCATAGATACATAGCAAACTCGAATTTCGTATAAAGTTTACTTGAAAAATTATAACCCGTATAGTTTGAAAGTAAGTCTAAAGGCATTCAGATATAAGGCAACAAGTGTCATATGATTTGGGCGAATAAAAAACATAGCAAACTTATTTTTTTAATTTTTTTATATGAAAGTTGCACCAAACTGCTATTTGTAGGCAAAAAATATACTAATTACTATCATGTATTTTATTTGATATTGGAAGGCAAAGAAGCAGACGGACTTCTTGATGGTAAGAAATTCGAACCGCCTAGAGACACCAAAGGTCGAAATAGTCCATTGCCAACCTGAGACCGAGATGTTGGGTCTCGAGCAAAAGTAAGTTTACCGGCTACCTTATCCTCCGAACCGGAACACGTCAACGGGCGGGTAATGGGTAAATGTGGTACCAATTCGGGCGAATCGCTGCTAAACCCTACCACCTAGTCAGAAGTCGCGGTGTTAGCGTTGGTAAGCCTATGCTCGCCCTTTACGAGCTGCCTGGCGAGTGGCAGGAAGGCATTTTCTGCAGAGCATCCCGGACCAACAAGTGCTAACGGTTTTTAAGGTTTCGTAGTCGTATTGTTAAAAATGATATAATTTCAAAATTATGTTTTATAAAAAACATTTTATAGGCATTTTAAAAACTAATTAGTTTGTTAAATATTTTTTGTTCAATAACTGATTAGTATACGGCCTTTTGTTTGTAACAGTGATGTGTGGTTCTTTCTTTTTCTTTCTTTAAGTTTTGGCCTTCACGTTAGTATTTAGCCATTAGTCAAGTAGAAATTTGCATCAAATTTTATATCAATTTCAATTAATTTTAATTAGTCATCAGTCGTAAGTCGTCAATAAGTCATGTCAGGCTCTTGGGTAAAGCGGTGGCCTTTTTACACAAGCTCACGTAACGATATTTGGCGGCAACGAGAAAATATACGATACGCTAATTTCTTTATGATTATTTCGTTTGTGCACTTTTACTCAACAAAATTGTACAAAATGCCACCAAAATTGACTAATTTCACTCAATATTAACACGAAATTCAATAATTATGAAAAAACTTCGACCATCTTTTCTCTCGATGGCGCCAAAACTCAGATGTGTGGTTTATTAAATTGATTTACATATTTAACTTTTTTTTGCAGGTATATTACGTGTCTTGTATTCAGATCCTGATGTAGATTCTGATTATATACCTGTAGATATGTCAATCAAAGGAATGATTGCTGCAGCTTGGACCAGAGGAGTTATACCGTAAGTTTTTAAAACAGAGGTAGGAAATAAAAAAGCTGCTAGCTAATAATCTCTCACGTCGCGAAAACATTTTAAATCGAAGTCTTCACAGTTGCTTGCGGATTTTTCAGAAGAATTAAATATTTTTACGTGACATAATCCGTATTTATAAACCTTGCCGTTAACAACCTTCTTTCAAAAGTAGTGGGCAAAAATGTATATGGAGTCCCAATGTTGACGATCGTAGATATATCTAGACGGTATGGCAAGGTTCAGATAAAATCTGTAGCCAGTTAACAGGGTAGTTGAAAATTCATAAGATTGAATGATTCCTTGAAAAGTGGATGGTATGATACCCACGAGCAATCAAATAAAATGAAGTTTTTTTTTTATGATATAGGAAGGCAAACAAGCAGACGGATTTTCTGATGGTAAGAAATTCACGCCGCCTAGAGACACCAAAGGTGGCAATGGTGCTTTGCCCACCAGAGACCGGGATGTTAGGCCTCGAGTAAAAGTAGATTTACTGGCTACCTTACCCTCCAAACCGGAACATATCGTGACGTTATGGCGGCATGAAGGTAAAACGGTGGTACCAATCCGGGTGAGTCGCTGCGAAACTTTACCACCTAGTCAGATGTCACGGTGTTAGTGACGGTAAGCCTATGCTCGCCTTTTACGAGCTGCCTGGCAGGAAGGCAGATGATCTATTCTGCAAAGGAGCCCGGACGAACACGGGGAACCTGTTACATGCAGTTGATACTACTCCGAAATAGAAATGCGAGCTGTACCAATCTTGACAGAAAAATAAGTGTTCATTTAGCACTCGACACTTTTCGTCTACCCTGCAATATACAATTTCAAATATGCAATGTCGCTTTAAAACATTTTCAAGCTTCAAGAAAAGTAGGTACGTTCTGGAAATAAATATTACTATAATCGGACTACGCGATAATAACTCATAATCCAATTTTCATTTAGACTTACTCTTCTCCACGGGAACAACTTTAGAGAGCGGGTTAAAAAGTATCTTTTAACCATCACTGGAATATGAAGCACCTATCAGCAAATTTCGTTGCGATCGGTTATATAGATACAGCGTGAATCGCATTCGGGAAACAGACAGATGGACAAAAATTCGAAAATATCTCGAAATGTCTTCTTTCTTTCTTTCTTTAAGTATTGACCTTCACGTTAGTATTTTGCCATTAATCAAGGAGAAATTTGCTTCAAATTTAACCTCAATTTAAACAATTTATAATTAGTCATCAGTCATAACTCATAAGTCGTCAGTTAGTCATGTCAGGCTCTTAGGTAAAGCGATGGGCTCATTACCCAAGCTCATATAATGACGTTCGGCGGCAACGAGGAAATACACGATACGCTAATTTCTTCCTGATTATTTCACTGAACAAAATTGTACAAAATTCCACCAAAATTGACTAATTTCACTCAATATTAACACAAAATTCAATAAATATGAAAAAACTTCGACCATCTTTTCTCTCGGTGGCGCCAAAACTCCCAAAATGTCTTCTTTGGCATTCATGTTTCGTAGTATTGTATTCTCTTTGGTGTTCCGGTCTTGAGAGTATGAGTACCAGGCAGAATTACACATTAAGCCTCAAACCTGGACCAAAGATAAGAGACATATTAATTTCCGTCGCGTCTGTTTCTGTTCTTTGGTGTTTGTTTTGTTTGTGTTGTTTTACCACCAAGACAGCATTCTTATTCAAACTTCAAAGTCTGAAAAAAAACGTGGAAACCTAAAATAAAATTTATAAATGAATATGGATTTTTTATATCATTGTATCATTCTCCTTCAAAAAATTATAGGTATTGTAACATGCATATTTACCTACATCCCTAAGATCGCATCTCTTAGTAACAGCCGGTCGTGTAAAAGGTGCGGGGAGAGGGCGAGCTTAAGCCGCCGCTCGCATTGCATTTGTTTGCATTTCTTTCCGACAGACTCAGTGCTGCCAACTTAGCTTCTTTATAGCCAGATCTAGCTATTTTTCAGTGAGGGCAGCTACAAGTTAATAAAACTTGTAGCAAAATTTATTACGTACGTACCTACTGAGCACTTATAATCAGCTACTTCCAGCAACGGTTTTTACGTTAACACGGAAAATCTAGCAGTTTTTTGCAAACTATCTAGCTACTGACTAGAATTAACAGTTGGCAACAATGCCAACAGTGGCGTTTCGCTAATTAGGTACCCAATGCGCACGCGCTACCGTGAGCGGCGAACGAATTGTTTGCCTTTTGTCTGTGACGAAATTAAACATTCGTATTTTGTAAACTGTGTTTGTTTTGGACCCTGAAGTTACAGTATTAAATTAAGTTCTTGAATTAAATTGCAGTGACACAAGATTTTTCTATTTTTGTAATATAAGGTGAAATATGTGTGAAACATGGTAATGTTGTCAGAAAATAATATCTTAAAATATACATGTCTAAAAAGCAGTACTTGTTTGTATTCTTTTTAATGGGATAAGACAGTATACAAGCACATGCCTCATCCAATGATAAAAGACAACCATCTATAGACACCTTATGTGCTTAGTTAGCGACAGGCTTGCCACCTATCACATTGTGGGACTCGGTGTCTTCGGCCAGCTGTAGGCTAGTTGTTATGGACGATACTTTTTTTTTGCTTGCTGCCACGGAATCATTCATGGAAGAGTCTGACTCGCACGTAGCCGTTTTTTTACCATAACCATATTTTGTTAGTTCATTACTGATTTGAATTTGAAGTTTGGAAATCCTATAGACCTAAAATATGGAATTGACTTTTAATTCTGATAACAATGTAATTATGTCATCAGACCAAAATAGCCACCTCTTCAAAACGACGGTTTACTTGATGCTTGTTTTTAAAAACATATTTTTATATTTTTTGTAGCTATGAACAAAGAAAAAACAAATGTTTTTATTTACAGATTGCGCAAAACAGATGACGTCCTAATATTAAATCATAGCGCAGGGGAATACCATCCTTTCACAGTGAAAGAGTTAACTGATTTAGGTTGTAAGTTTGGTAATGAATATCCCTTGAAAAACATATTGTGGATACCCAAAGTAAAAGTAACAAAATCTTCAACGGAATATTTATTCATGGTAAGAATTTCAGTAACATTTTATCCTGTAGGTATTGACTATACTGGTTTACTACCGACATAGTGGAAAATTGGTCTCATCTACACTATTCCTAAACGGGGTTGGACCCCACATCTAGGAAGAACCAATTGCTTTCTTACTCTCGAAAACACAAGCAATCAAAAAATATTAATATTAATTAATTAGTATACCAGGTGAACTGTTGACCTTTTGGTTTACCTAATCCATCTCTGGGCTGAAATAGTTGAAATGGAGGTAGTTGCACTCCGAATGAATTTGAAATCATGTTAAGTTAGAGTGTGGATGAAGTACTTCTTTCAATACTAATTACTTTTATTTTTACCTGGAAGAGGTATACTAATATTAGTATACCAGGTGAACTGTTGACCTTTTGGTTTACCTAATCCATCTCTGGGCTGAAATAGTTGAAATGGAGGTAGTTGCACTCCGAATGAATTTGAAATCATGTTAAGTTAGAGTGTGGATGAAGTACTTCTTTCAATACTAATTACTTTTATATTTACCAACGTTGACGCTTGGTAAAACGTACAAGCATTCATATTTTTAAATGAAGAAATACTTTACATATCACATAGTTTATTTATAAGTTTATGAATAGCCTACCGGTTTATAACAGCATCTTCAGGCCTTTAAACTTTAGTTTTAGCTCTTAGTAAGTAAGTAGCAAGTTTTAGGGAGTAGTTTAAGTTTAGGCCCTAATGATGTTACTAAAAGAGAAACCTGTCTGCTATTTATGTAATTATAAAATATATGTGATATGTAAAATAGTACAAGTATTTCTTAATTTGAAAAATATAAATTTCTTCGTAAAGTCTACTCGAGGGAATCTTCAGAGCGGCTTTTATGGAAGAAATCTGTAACAAATTGTGTCCTAGGTAGAAGCTATATTTTATGTACTTTAAGGAATTTAAATATCCTTAAAAATACCATTTTTTACACTCACAATTAATAAATTTATGAAATGTACACAAATGAACCAATAAACATTTTACACTCTTGAACTTATTAATCCGCAAGTAGAATAAGGCACCAATCAACACTTTTTTACACAATTAACGAATGAACAAGTCACACCACACACAACCGTCACATTCAAACGCTGAGTTGCAAATGGCCGCTCTGTAGGCCACTCCCTATCCCTTGTGGGGCGCTGCTATTTATAGGCCTTTCTTATCGCAATTTTAGTTGCGCTTATTGTACCATATGTCACAAAAGTATAAATACAACCTTGTCAAAGTTAATCAATCCAGACATTATTCTGAGGCTTTGGCATTAAGAACACAGTAATTTCGTGATGTTAAGAAATACTCGTCGCCTATAGACTCTGAACGTGGTAATTGTAAGTTGCCCACATAAGCTGGGGTGCAAAACTGTTTGTTTGAATAAATTTATCAGCTATATCTTTCAGACGGGAACACGTTCATAGCCAATTCTGATATCAAAAAATATAAACCTAATTTTCGATTCTTTTTAGGTCATGTTATACCAAATTCTGCCTGCTATATTCATAGATCTTATTCTCCGTATCCTAGGAAAGAAACCAATGTAAGTAATTTTTCGTTAGTTTATAAGTTAGTCTTTACGCCATTGTGCCCGAAGTGGTAGCGAGAGGTACAGCCAGGGCACTTACGATAAGCTGAAGTTAAAAGTATCACGCCCGTATCCCCGAAGAGATAGGCACAGGCACGACCAGAGCATCCACGACTAATCGAAGACACTAAGACCCGAGGATTGAACCTAGGACCTTAAGAAGTCGAGTTCGACGCCGGACCGCTAGACCACAGACGTGCTTTGACAGACAAAGTTGTTAACGTGATCTTAATGAACTGTTAGAGCATTTTTAACAATTTTCTTATTATTTCGTTTAAGTTTTTTGTTTTAATTTAATTTTTAAACCATATTACAGGTTGCTTAAAATCCAACGTCGTGTATTCGTTGCCAATTATTTAGCACTTGGGTATTTTACAACTCAAATGTGGAAGTTCTGCAACAAAAACTTCATGGCCCTTCGTAAGAAACTCAGAGTAGAAGATCTAGAACTATTTGACTATCCGCTGGATTCAATCGATAGATTGGACTTCTACAAGCAAGGTTTGATGGCGGGGAAGAAATATCTTCTAAAGGAAACAGAAGAAGACGCTGTTGACGCCAAACGGCATTATGACAGGTTTTGAAGCTTTTTTTATATCAATTAATACGTCAAACAAACAAATTCAACAATTTTCGATAGCTACCGTTGTTTGGGACAGTTATTATCATATTAATAAACATTGACTTTTGCTCTTCAAGGCTTTAAAGCCTTTCTTGCACTGTGATATCTGTGTACAACAATGTAATTTTAAAGCTTTGAATTCTTAGTCCGTATTTATTAATATAATAGTTAAAGTTTATCCGGCAAAGGCAAAAAAGCTGTAAAAATCTGAAAATTTACATCTACAAGTATAAAATTCTTATGTTAATCTAGAGTTAAAAAGAAAATATCTATCGACATAAAGCTGAAACCAATGAACGAATTTGACTAAAAAGCACGTACCTACTTTTTTTATTTATTTATCAACTCTTTTGAGCCAAATAAAATTAAAAAATGAAATTGTCTGGATTTTTTGTAATAACATAAGCATTAGTGGGAAGGATTTTTGGAAATTTGATATTAATTCATTTTTCTTCGAAGCCGTTTCATCGTATAAATAATATATCCTCAATACTGAAGTATACCAACAAATCCAATCGATGTCCAATTTTCAATTTTCCATGTCTTCGTTAAGTATATTTTTTAAACAAATTTTACAAACTCATGTAAACCTAATCGAGCAAATATTAATATGAATGTGATATAGATACATACATACAAACATATCTTCAAGCCAATTCCCTTACGCGGTAGACAGAGAGTATCGAGTGCCAGACCTCACGATCCTGACAGACCTGTCTTGATTCCTTTACATTCATAACCCTTTTCATACAAACACGCCGGTTTCGGAGACTCTTGACACCACCCTCATATAATATCCGATTGATCTGATCGTGAAATGTCAGCCTTGGTCTCCTCGGGTACTAACATCCATCCACATTCGCATTGTATATCTGCTTTGTCAATCTTTCATCTGTCATTCTTTCCACATGACCGAACCAGCAGAGCATGGCCTTTTCGCATTTTAATACACTTTCTTTCAATCCCACTCTTTCTCGGATCTCACTGTTACGAATGCGGTCAGCGAGCGTTACACCACAGATTTTCCGTAGTGATCTCATTTCGACCGCATTTATCCTACTTTCATGCTCTTTTTCACATACCCAACTCTCGCTTCCATACAATAACGTTGGAATAAGCACAAAATTATGCAATGCGAGTCTAGCTTTTTGACTCAAAACCTCGCTTTGGAATAGCTTACCCAACGCTCCATTCACACTATTCCCTGCACTCACTCTCCTCTCTACATCCGCGGTGTACCTTCCACCCCTGCTAAAAGCACAACCAAGATATACAATTTCATTCACTTGTTCCAGCACTACATCATGATCCAAAACTCTTACATCCGTTCCGTTCTTACATCCGTGGCTACGTCTCTTTCAAACACCATTATTTTGGTTTTCATCGCATTCAAATGTAAGCCCCTTTCTTTACAATCTCCTTCCATAACTGTGACCAGTGTTTGCAGCTCAGATGGTGTAGAGCCCAAAAGTACAGCATCTTCTGCATAAAGCAGGCAGTTCACCACTTGGTCACCCATACGCATTCCCACATTCAATGATCTTAACATTTGAAGACATTTGTCCAAATATAAGATAAACAAGCGTGCTGACAACACACAACCCTGCTTGACGCCAATATACCCTGTTGCTCCGCGAATATGGTGTTTGTCTGTTATATCGTCAAAGAACAATAATTGGACCTATTCATCAGGACTTAAATCCAAATAAATGAATTTAATTTGAAATTTCCCGTATATATATATATATATATATTATGGCACGACAACACAGGAAAGATAGTACGTAGTGAATGGATTGTACTAACCAGAAGCCAAAGAATCCAAATATATCAATTTTCACACAACGCACATACCTACCACTAAACTATAATTAGCACCCATAATACTACTTAATATTTAAAGTACGTTTTACTTTGCAACCGAAGCATCATTAGAAGAATTCGACTGCTAGGTAGAGTACCACTAACGTACAATCAGGCGACTCGCCTTAATCATAGTATTCCGCGAGTTTGCGCGCGGATATGCTATAATGAGTACGCCTAGTGTGGTATCTATGTTGTCAAAACTGTGTAGCAGGGTGAGCTTGTCAAATTTGTTTGTTTGTGTTCGTATGGATTTCCGCACAGTAACGGTTTCTTCTAGTAATTACCATTTATCCGGCTCGTCAGTTTTACTTTCTTTATTTTATTGATAAAACTCTACTTCAGTCGCCTCTGGGGTCTACAGGTCCAGTGTTGGCGTTAGCTAAATTAGATTCCGGGTCTGATTAACTGGTTGGTCAACTCAAAAATATTTGTTTTTCAATTTTTTAACCAAAACCACGACACCCAGGATTGGATGATTGCCGCAAGTTACAATTGACGAAAAGTTTGTCATTAATAGACAATAGGTGGGACTAAGTGATAAATACTAATCATGGGTGCTGTGTCTGTACATCTGTCTTTTCCTGATCATCTCTGCCGTGTTTCAATTTTAAAGACAGGGCAAACTGTAAATTCACTTACGTAGTTTAACACGTCCGTATACCCGAAAAAGTAGGCAGAGGAACAACCACGATACACCAACGACTAGCCGACGACACTCAGAAAAAGTCACACAATGCAATAAGTGGCAAGTCTAGTGCCATGTGCCTGACATATATCCACACGGGGTGTTTTTATAAGAAAATAAAAAAAATCACATTTTTTTTTTACTACCCGACCCGGAATTGGAACCTGAGAGCTTAAGAAGTCAATTCAAATACTGGAGGACTTTAGACCACTCAGGCGATAGATAGAGGCAGAGGATACTTAATATACTAGCTTTTTTGAACTCTTATTGACGTATTTTAACCATCAAGAAAAATTACTCCCTGTTTGCCGTGTTGCATTACAATTTCTGTAGTATAAGTAGCCGACCCGGCGAATTTGCATCGTTTGACATTGACAGCTACTAAAAGTTAATACGGAAAAAAATGAATCAATTTTTTCAGTTTTTCTGCGATTTTCAAGAATTTTCCTCATCATAAAAACTTTCAATTGCAATAAGAAACTCAACAAAAAAGATCCGTTCAGGTGTGACGATTCACGCAAAATGGGGATTCATTTTTATATAAAGAGACTAACATATCCTCTTAACTACGCACACATGTACAAACTTAAATATCACTAATCGTACATTACTTACTTATAGCAGTGCTATTTAAATTATGCGCTTCAGCTATATTCGTCAAGCTTCGGAAATCCAAATATTTTTTTAAATATAAATATTTAAATAGCAACTCCATATAACATAATTAATTATTTCGCTTAAATTTAGATTATAGCCAATTTAAAAATAAAAGTTAGTACTAACTCTAATCTCTCCCTCTCTATTTACAAAAAATCGCATAAAAATCCGTTGCAATATAATATGTAGTTCACAAGATCTAGGCATACATATAAAACGATTTTATTGTATACTATGTAGTGATAAATAATCAAAGTTTAAAGTACCTACCAGTAATAATTAAAAAGCACATTTGATATTTCAGAATTGTTCTGTTGGATAAGATATTGAAGATTGTCTTCTGTGGACTCTTAGCGTGGTGGATATATAACTTGGATGCTACGAAACAGTTTGTTTCTTTCGTAACAGACGGTCTTATTGGCAGAAAATTTTAGTGTGAAATTAATATTTTCTAAATTTATAATAAAATCTAATTTATTACTTTTTATTTTTTTTTATGTAAGAAGACAGCAAACAAGCAATCGGCTCCTGGTGTAAGAGACAATTGTGGCCTATAAACACCTACAACACCTATTGTAGGTGCGCCACTGTTTTTCGGACAGAAAGTGCAAGTCCACTAGCTGCCATCGTCCTCCGAACCGGAACGTACCACTGCAGTGGCTGGAATAAGTTATTCCAGCCACTTCCACCACTAAAATGTCTTATTAAAACTGACCCATTTAACTGCCAGGCAAAGGGGCAGACGCTTCTACACAGTGAGCCTGGATCATCAAGGGAGCTTGGATTCTGAAGCCTTTCCATTTTGAACTCAACTGTCTTACCTGTATCGGTTTTATTGATGGCTCCATTGAAGAATACCAATTTCGAGTCCAGTTGGCGCAAAACTTAATTTTGCCACGCGCTAAGTTCAGTTTGTAGTCTGGTGCAGGTGCAGTCGAGTGCAACAATAAATTGCGACTTTTGACAACAATTTATCATTTTGGTGGATGTTATCGCCTCTGTGGTCTAGCGGTCTAGGTGTTGGACTTGACTGCATTTCCTTCGTCTTGGTTCAGGCTCCTTCCTAACAGGCAGCTCGTAAAGGGCGAGCATAGACTTACCGTCACCAACACCGTGACATCTGATTTGGTGGTAGAGTTTCGCAGCGACTCGCCCGGATTGGTGCCACCGCCCTACATATTCCTGTCGCCATAACGTCAAATGCTTGCCGTTGACGTGTTCCGGTTTTAAGGGTAAGATAGCCGGTAAATTTACTTTTGCTCAAGGCATTAACATCCTGGCCTCAGGTTGGCAACACACCATTACCACCTTTAGTTTCTCTACGCAGCGCGAATTTCTTACCATCAGGAAACCCCTCTGCTTGTTTGCCTTCCATTATCATAAAAATGATGTCTCTGGTTCGATTCCCGGGACGGGCAACAAAAAACAATTTGGTTTTTCCAATTTTCTAACAATAAAAAAAACGTTGTTTAGGATTGGATATGTGTCCGGTTGGCGATAGGCTTGCCACCTATCACATCGTGGGTTTTGTGTCTTCGGCTAGTCTTGGGTGCCTTGAATGTGCCTCTGCCTACCTCTTCGTAGATATGGGCGTGAAGACACTTTTTTTATGTTACAGCTTAATACATTAATTATTATCTAGCCTTTAAATTGTCATAAACAAGACAATTATGCATCTGGAAGGAAGTAAGAAAATCATGTTATATAATCGTGTTACAGCTGTCTATTTATTACATGTCTAAAAGGTTAACAAAACCTTAATATTTAATTTAATAATATATAAAATGAATATAACGAGAATGAGCGAGAGCGCGATACGCTCCCTTACTTCCCCCCGCACATATCCTGTCTATACCTTCAACTGAGTTCTGCACAACGACATGTTACCTACTTCGGAGGCGCATTAAAGTTTTGAGTGAACTGTGTATACTAACTGTCTTAACACTGCAGCTCGTAAGATGCAAGCGTCGATTTATTCGATACTATATTTTTATCTATTGCTTTTCTTATGGAAGAGAAGGAACATTATACAGCAGTTCGCCTGATCCCTACCGTTCAAAAACAGCTGCAGCATCCCGTCTTATAGTAGTTTTGACAAAAATTGAGGATTATGTAAGCTCTTTTCTTATGGGTCCGTAATAATAAAAAAAAAAACAAAAACATTTTTTTTAATTTTATTTTTAATTATCAATATTTACAAGTAAACCAAGTACCAAAAGAGAGAGAATACTTTGAATACCTATTCAAAATTGACAACATTACTTAAATATCACATATAAAATAAAAATTATCACAACATCTGAGCAAATGTGGTTAGACAAAAATGACATTTCATCAAATAACAAGAAACACTAAAAGATAGAAAAAATTAAATTATCAGTTAAAGGTTGTGCTTTCCTAAAGAAAAATATTATAAATATAAATATCTGTGTAAAAATTTAACATTTGTAATAAAATGACAATATTGTAAAAGAAAAAAATTGAGAGGAAGGATAAATATTTGTCATTTTTTCATGCGAAAAATACTAAACGGATTGATATGCAATGTCACAGTAATAAAGTATTATAAGTGTACCACAAAGATTACTATTGATAAAGATTTGGCAGCTTTATGGCACGCAAGTAGAAACTAGTAACAAATAAATCGAAATTTAAATTTGTCAAATTTTAGGTATAATTTTTTTATTATGTTTTTTACACATTTTGCGAGGTTAAAGGCAAAAAGATACACAAATATTTATATTTCATGCATAGTTTTTTGTTAGAATAGTATCTATAGTTCTATTTTCGTTTATCATAATAGATAGCAATAAGAACATAAATCTAAATCAGATTTGGTCAATGATAAAAAACCTACCTCAAATATTGGTCGCTTAAAGAAGCACACCAAAATTAATAAATTAAAATAATCATACAACTGATCAGTATAGTCATAGCCCATTATTGACCCAATTACCAAATTTTTTACATTCGAAAGGGAAAAACAGATAAATGTTGCGTTATATGTAAAAGCTCACTTGTTTATGTGTGCTTGAATATTGATTTAATTGGCATGTTTGAAATTCTTTTTCAAAATCTCCTATTTAAACGACTATTTTTCCTGTTCCCTGGTAGGGTTGGACTAAATGTCAGCAAAGCATCGTAACTTTTCTCCTTATTTTCTACTTTCTATCGCTAAAATATTGTTGAAAGGCGATGCAGTGGTAACAAATTTAGTCCTACCCATAATAGATATATTATATAAAAATTTGACTTTCCCATATTTAAGTAAATGTTCCCGTACACATAAAGAATGATATTAGAAATTGCTTCATCAAACTTGTACCATCAGCATAAAAAATCAGTGTTTTTTTATAAGTGCGAAAATATGCAATTAAACGTTTTTGATGTCTAACATATATAAAGAGATTAGACCTTGGAAAATAACGAAGGTTACTTTTCATTCTGATGTTTCAGAGTACGTTAATATTACGTTATGATACTTAGACCTTTTAAACTTTAGTTTCAAAGCTAACTAGGTGCATAATGCTAGAATAATGTCACATGGGGATCACTACAAGCTCCTTAAATATTATTATTTTAAAAATAAAGACAAATTTATGACGTCTGTCACAAAGTACCTATAAGTGTATATGGAAATAATACTGCTATAAGTATTCATGGTGAATGGACCCCGTTATGTAGATCTTTCCGGTGCGTGTGAGTATAGACAGCAATAGTGTGCAAGCGAGAGGTGAATATTAGCGACGTCATTGTTCTTTCTCTATGTGTATGGGAAATATCACTTCTCTGTTCTCATTTTGAAATATACTTTATAATTCAAAATATATATATAACAAGGTAAATCTAGTTAAATGCAAAACTACAAAAACGATAACGCTTGGCAAGATCGTTTAACATAATAAATTCGACTAATGCTTAGTTATACACAAAATGTTTCTAAGTTATATTTTAAAACCAAATAACTCAGCAATATTAAAACTACTTACAATATAAAGTACATCTACATTTTAAATATTAACCCTAATAATAAGTTTGGCAGTACTATTACTATTTGTACAAAAGAGAGCGTATTTAAAAAGTACAATCCTACAAGTATTGAATTATTTGCGAGTGGTCTAATAATAATCACAGTTATTTTATTTTGACATATTTTTTCTGTTAATTAATGACGTAACAAAACTCTTTTTCCATTTAATTGTTTGTCTTACAAATTTGTACTTGTTTTCATTATTTTAAAAGATCAGTGTTTCAGAAGTTATAGTAAGAATCAGAGTGGTGCTAAAATCTTCAAAGCAGTAAAAGCAAAATCCGTTAATTGGTAAATTGAAAACATCGCAATATTTCACTACCGCGATTGGTTAAAATCTAATAACACTCATTCCACAAAAGCGCCATCTGATATTTTTGAACGGATTTACTTAAAACAAATCTAAAGAAAAAAGTTTTCGAATTATTGCCATTTCATTTTCCTCCAACCATTTCTCTATCCTTTAAAATATATTTATTTGATTTGAAGTAAATGAAAAACTATTAATATATATAAAAATGAAAACTAGTAACACAAAATATACCTTCGCAAATAAAGGTCTTTTTCTTTCTGTACAATTCCTTCGAACTTCAGTATTAATGTAATCTCTAATAAAACGTCTAACGTCTGTAACGTCTAAGAACTACTGCACTGAGCTACGATGGTATTGTATTTGAGAAACTTTAGGCGGATCAATTAGTTCCACCGCTTATTAGAATTTTGAATAAGGAGTTTATAAAATGGGATTGTAGCCGAAACATATTTATTTAAGAAAACATTGCTTTCTATAATCGCATGAGCAATTTGCTTGTCCATTGTGTAATTGTAATCCTTATAAAAAAAATTTATTCAACTTATAGTTTTTATAACATATATATTTGTTGGTTACAAGGCACACTAAAATTTTAAAGAAATGAAAATCCTGTTATTTCGATTGACATTCATTAAGAACCCATATAAATAAGGATTTTTGTACTTAGTTCAAATAAATCTGTTTTTAAAAAATTCTCGCTTTTGAGATTAACAAAATAAAAGTTGGTTTTAATTAAAATTTTTAATTACTTGTCTTACTGTTATACCTTTTATTTTTTTATTAAATTTGTCTTTTATAAAGTTTACTTTTATACATTTTAAAGCAACTTTTCAATCATGTTGGATTACATTTAAACTCCTTATTTCAGTAAAACCAATAAGCAATTTTGTAGGAAAGTATCTATCATTAAAAATATCTCGTCCAGTTTCGTGATGTGATTTAGTTTGTTTATTCTGATCCCCAACTTCACATACTCACTGTTACTTATCTACTCAAGGTAGTAAGTCATTTACTTGTTTATCTTCTAGAAATATTTCATTTTAGACCTACGTTTCATCAAATTCACTACCATCATCTATAACTTCTAAATAACAGTCACTATCGTTTTGTTTGATAGCTTCATATCTGTCCAATTCTCTTTCACTGTCATCACCAGAATCACTTCTATAAGCATCATTAGTTTCCACCTGAGACTCATTATTATTAATAAGGGAATTCTTCCTGTTATTTCCATGTGTAAATTCTATCTTGTCTCTAATATTATTAACTGACCCATGCACTTTCTCACTTAATAAGTGACTGAATTCCATTATTCTATTGCCTTGTGATTTCAAGAAGCTTTTCCTTTCATTTTCGTGATTAGTTTGTAGTGGAATTTCACAAGGAGCGTATATTTCTTTTTCAGCATTTCTATGCCTTTCGGTTTCGAACCAAATGTTAGATTTGAAGTTTAGATTACTCTGTCTGTCTGGTTTTCTTGGTTTGAATAAGATTTTGAATATTAGTACATGTGCGGCTAAGAAGGTAAGAATTGCTCCAGAAATGAAGCAAAAGTACATTAAGACCCTTTCTCCGACTGGTAAAATATTAAGGTAAAATTTGAATCTTAACGCCAATGAAGGTGAAAGACTGTTTAATCTCTGTAACAAAGAAAGAAAAATATGAATACTGTTATTCCTAAGCATCTTTTTAAAACGAATATTCATAATAAATGGAAATATTAAGCTTCTCAAATTAAAAAAAAACAGTGTAACAGAAAAGTTAGAATTTTAAATAACAAACAAATATATTTACCAAAACAATAAGTACAAAAATAAAAAGAAATAAAAATAATAAAAAGAGATCAGCATTAAAACCATATTTAATAGGAAACAACAAATAAACTTTCATTAAAAAATTGAGACCTTGGCGATGTCAATAAAAACATAAATGTGACCAATTCTTATTATTTTTATTATTTCATTATAACATAACTTCCCAAGATACTTACAATATCAAACCAAAGCAGAGGCAGGTACATGTTGGCGAATTTATCAGTGTTCTTCATCAAGGAGATGTCAGCAAGCGCCATGTTGATTTGGAACTTCGAACTGATTTCTAATGGTAGACCGGTTTCAGGATTAAACCAAAAACTGAAATAAAAAAAAGCGTATAAATTACCTAATTCAACAACAACAACAACAACTTGATGCTATAGCAATATATTTATTACTGAAGACTGGTTTTTGCCGTAAATACCTATCAATACTTGATTTATTTGTAAAACATTTTATTTGTAAAACACAGTTTTTTTTTAAAATCCTAGCCAAAGTAATTTGAATGATGTCCAATTATAAATAAAAATAAATAAATATCCCTGGACAAGTCACACAAATTGAATCTAACCCCAAAGTAAGCAAATTATGTGCTTGTGTTATGGGTGTTAGTCAACGATACTAGTACATAGAAATATTTAAATAAATACCAGAATAAATTTAATAAACACCCAGACCCGAAAAAGCAGACATCTAAATGATCAACACACAAATGCCTGCCCCCGTCGGAAACCGAACCCGAGCTTTGCGGTTGGTCAGTGTAGTTAGGCGTGTCCGCTAGCCACTCGACCAACGAGGCGGATATCATAATATATCGAAATGTCCCTCAGTCTACTACTAGATATATACTAATTTTAGCTGTATTATTCTCAAATTGATAAAAAGCAGTCAAGTTTCTAAAAAATGTTCAATCTTGACATTTTTGATAACTGCTCAAGTTTTGCTGTAAAATTTTCTGTATAAAATACATCCCTTCTTGTTATTTTTGAACCTATCCGCAAAAGGAGGAGGTTATAGATTCGTCTGTATGTAATTTGTTTGTATGTTCGTTTCGTATTCGCTTTGCTAATTAGTATGGACGAATTTTGTTGAAGGACCTTATAAGTTTGATCAAAATTCGAAAAGTGAGTGTTCAGTTATATTTGATAATGCTTTTTAAAATTTTGTAAACTTAAATGATGAGTTTTTGAAATGGAAAATGGTTTCTAGCAGTTTTACGGAGTCTATTTATTATGGTATACCTACCAAAGAATAACATAATCGTCAACGAGTGTATATCGAATGTTCGATAGGTATACACTCCTTTACGATTGTGTTATTCACGATGATATCTAGTTTGCATTTTTCGCAACACTATTTTTTAGAACATTATTTAAGCCAATATAAATAAAAATAACATAACAGGTACATTAGTTGTTACTGAGAATCTGTTACTATCTCAATCTAAATATTTTAATGTGCAATATGTTTTCGAAAAAAGATTGGTACATATCTCTTAAAAAATGTTTTTTTTTGTCCCAGTTTTATTTCTATAATTTAGCATGCATTAATTATAGTTTTCATTCGCAATCCAAATTAATGCCATATTGCAATTTGATTCTAATAGGCGTTAAATATTACGTCACGACTTTGGACATTATATTATTACATATTACCAAATTGATTTGCTTAATTAAGTAACTATTACAACCTTAGTTACATACATATACATAAATTTATTTTTGTTACCTAATATATGCTCAACAAATAATTTATTTTTGTTTACAGTTATTTTAAGGAACTTACGATTTTGAAGTTTTGAGCAGTAAATTTTTTAAATTCAAGCTGACAAACGATAAACTAACATTGTACAATAAATTTCGCTTAAAATGACAAAAAGAAAGGTAACAACATGAATCTATAGACTGCTACTGGAGATTAGACTCCTAATAAAGAACTGTAGGGTTACTCTTGAACCTCGATTCATACTTGTTGGAAATTGGAATCAAGTATGTCATTTTAAGTACCTACTCTTGAACAATACTGGCGAATTATTTACATTTAGTTAATAGTAATCAGTAAATGATTTTATTAGATTCGTTGAATTTATTTGTAACTAATTGCTAATAATCCGCTAATACTGTGTTCAAAAATACCTAAAATGACTTATACGATTCCAATTTCCCAATCGCTGAATATCGAGATTCGAGAGTAACCCTACTGATGTTATTTCCAAATATTGCTGACGCTCTCTAATGTACCGGCCTCTCGCTCAGCATGACTTTTTTAACTAACTTCACAAGACTTTCTGAAAGAGAGACCGGTAAACTGGAATGAGTCAGCAATATTTGGAAATGACATCAGAGCCTTTGCCATGAGTTGGTCCAGATTACGTTCGGTAGGTTACGTGTCAAAATCTATGACACTTTTGGTCTAAAAATGTGTTTCCCTTTGTTACCCATAGAGGCGCTGTTGAAAGTTTCGATACAAATAATTTACAGAGACGGTAGCGAGTATGGATAAACTTGACAAGCCGTAAACTCATGGTAAGGGCTCAGTTCTTTGTTATGAGTGTAACCTTTCAGTAGTAATTTAAAGTTTTATGGGTAATATTTTTTTTTGCGCTCAAAAATTAATTATCAATGTACCTATCCACTTATAATTAGTTATGAATTAAATACATTTGCTTTAAAATACACAAAAATAGCCTCTTGTACTCCTTTTATTCTAGAATGTTATGCCTTTTTTACATTCAAAATAAGGTATTATCGAGTAACTAATACCTAAAGTTTTTAACTTTTGTCATATGACGTATTTGGTTACAAGTTTGCTCAATTTTAATAAACTGTCTTTAACATTCATGAAAGGTTATTTTCCCAATATAAGCTAGATGCATTAGACTTAACAACCCGGCCAAAGAACAGCGACGGCAGAAAAAACAACATTTTAGTTTTTTTCATAAATGTTCGACCATTAGGATGTCTAAACATAAAATAGTAGAAATACCAATAATTAAATATGTAGGTATTTAGTAGTATAAGAGCCTTTGCATGAGATAATAAAATTCGGAGATGAGCAAGTTGGCGTACTGTATGCTTATGCTAGATCTCTGTTTGATATGTAAACATACTTTCAGGTCAGCGAACAAGCAGACAGAGCTTCTGATGGTGAGATACAACCCGTGGCCTCTAGGCACCATAGGTGTTACAGGTGCGGTGCTGTCTTTTGATATTAGGCCTATTTGTACAAGTCTACCGACTAATCTATGATAGGTGACACATTAAAACATATTGCTGTCAATACCAGAGCAAGTTGCTTGGGGCCACAAGGGGTCTTATTGGCAAAGCCTCGCCTCCTACGTGCTGCATGGCAGAGAGACAAATGGTCTATTCTACTCAGCAGAACTGGACCTACACGGGGATGGGTATATCAAGAATAATTGCAAAACTTACCTTGATTCGTGGTCTTCCTTGTTAGGATTTAGGCCTTCAACTTTGCTGAAGAGGACATCGTCTCCTTTATAAAAGTGTGGGTAGGACAACGCTATTGGGAATCCGTAGTAACAGTCCGTCACGTCTATCAAACCTTCTGGTAGGCAATGTCCTGTAAATATATTTATTGATTTAATTATGTATTAAACATCATTCTTATGCTAGAAGTCGTAGCATTTTCCTAGCAGCAATAGATACCTAATATTAAAAATAGGTAAGAGACAAGTGTCGATCTGTCAGTATGTCACTAAGATTGTGACCAGCTGGTTCAAAATCTGATCCAAATTCATCCATCAATTCATTCATTCATTTATTCGCTTTGCTATTCCTATCGTCATAACATTACTATCTTCTTCCAGTTGGGAGTCTCTCAATCGCAGTTATTATTGTATTATCCTACCTTATTTTTCATTTTATGAATCATATAAACCTAAAGAAAGCATATAAATGTATATAAAATTAAATTCAAACTCTCGGTTATTAAAACCAAAAAAATATTTTCGTACCCGTAAACCCTAAAAAGTAGGTAGAAAGACAAACATCTACACATGACTAACCGAACCAAACCCAGGCAACGTTGTTTTATTAGAAAAATCAAACCCGAACCAAAAATTGAACCCGGGACCTCATGAAGTCAAATCCACAAACGGATCGCTAGGTTACAGAGTAGATATATTTTAATCTAGAATTCCAAAGTACATACGTCGATTTTTCTTTTCTTCAAATGTTTATCTAAAGTCGATAAAAAAGTAAAAGTGTGCTAAGAGCTAAGATTGAAATGATTTTGTAACTTACCTAATCTACAAAAACATTTATTTTCTTCCATAACTTGCCCATTATCAAGCATATGCTCTGGGAAGCCATATTCATAAGCATGCATACCGCTTTTGATTCCCTCTCCCTTTTTTACCTAAATAAAATAATAAATATGTTATTTTTTTTCTTTCCAAATTAAGTAATAAAACATTAAATATAAAAAATATGAGTATGAACCAATATGTGGTGTTTTAACAAATACCCTCTTTATTAATAAATCCAAGGTCACTTACCAAAGGAGCTGGTCGACAAAGACTCTTTCTGAAGAACAACAGAGTTTCATTTTCTCCAACATCTCCTTTAAATTTGGTTCCATCAGAGGCGTACTGGATGTTGGAACAATGCTTGCCCTCCCAATGGGGTAAGTCAGTAGAACCGCGGAATGTGTCGTAGAGACCAGCTAAGGATACGTTGGTTTCGCCAGTGAAAAATGTCTCGTAATCGCCCTCGAAGTCGTACATCTAGAAAAATATTCTTTATTGCTAAATCGATAAAAAAATAGAATAGTTAGATAGTCATTTGCGTTGGTCATTTGGTCAATGGTCAGTTGCAACTGGGATGTCTTCTCTTGTGTGATCCAAATGAATGAAAATGAAATTTACCAAAGGTTCTACCCTTTAGATTGGTATATAGCAATTGCAACCACTGGTGTTAGATTGGCAGAAAAAGTAACGGTAATACCAAATGGAACAACCATCGTCTTCTACGAATTGCTTGAAAGCAAAATAGATAGTCTGTAATCTATTTTATCCAAAAAAAACCTGTTTAATTCATTATCGTATTACAGTTTGTTTGAACGTCATATGACGCTAATCATTGAACCTAGGTTTCAATTCTTACCAGATACATGAATTTGAGTGAAGAGCATGATTAGGTCAATTTCTGCTACTATGTTCCGGTTTTCAGGATAGGTAAACTAAACTAAACTAAAGATTCCTAACCTCAAGAACCTTAGATTAATTACACATCTTTAGCATCTTCGGTATCTTTAGATCATCTGTAAAGCTTTCTATTTGTTAATCTAAACAACATTAAAAAACTCGCTCGCAAAGTTGCAAGAAGAAAAACGAAACCATGGAGTCTTGTTAAATACCACAATTATACTTACTCTATCAATAAGACCAAGTTTATCGAAATAGATCCACCCCGGCATGAAAGCATTGCCCAAGGTCATCAGCTCAGATTTGTAACCCATCATGAACTCCCGAGCTGTCATCTTAGCCAAAGGCTGACTGTTGGTCACACTGATGATGTTGTTCAAACCAATCCTTGTGAAGAAGTTCTTTTGGGATCCCACATGCGCTATACTCTGGAAGAAAATATTTTTCTTTAAAATAATATTTCGGCGTCGCAACTTATACATCTTCAGCACTAGGTGTCGTGTTGCCTGTTTAAGGCTGAGATATGGACTCCTGTATAGGTAATTAAGTTTATGGTAGGGAAATTTAGCTTTAAGTAAGATAAAGATGAACATTTACGTTTTGGTGGGAGAAAAAGATAAAAATCTCCAAACCCATATCTGCAGGATTAATTGATTCGATTAGAACCTCTTTGAGAGGTCTGGCGGATAGAATAACCAGTCTTGACATCCTTGCTGCAACAGCAAACAAGCTTATTCTCTGCCTTATCCCAAAGAAATACACTTTGCAGCAACTGCAAATCAGACTTTCTGGTTGCTCAGTTGGAATACCTCGTTTACCAAAACCACTTGTTTATTCTATTAGCGATTGTTTCATTCCCATTCTGTAGATTATTTAAGAATATGCAGAAACTTGTTCCCATCCCCACTCCCGAAGTTGTCCTTGTTACACTACGGCACTCCCGAAGTGCAGCCGTAGATTTTGTTGTTACGCATAGTAATTTTTTGTATAGTACACTGTATATTCTAAATTTCTTTTAACCCTAGAGTACTAATCATCGTCACGGAGGCCGGACTCTTATAGTTTTTTCGTAATAATTTCCAATCGTCGACTCGCGCGCTCTTCTCAACTCTGTACATACCGTAACACGATGGATAGCGGTCCCGCGTCTTGCAGGCTTTCGTCTTCTAAGAGTTATAGAGCTTTAGATTGCCTGGGAGGAGATCCTTGGTAGTAAAGGTAATTATTTTTTATAGACTTCTTTATGATTATTAGAGTTTTTGAATTGATTAGTGCTAATTATATTTATACAAATACACATTTTTGTTAACAGATGAATCCAAATGATAGACAAATAGAGAAATAGTTGGTGGAAGAGGACTCTGATAGTGAAAATCTGAATGGTAGTCTTCGACTTCATGACAAATCATTATAAAAAGGCTTATTATAAAATTATGTGCTGTAAAAATTGTGATGCTAACTATTAATTTTTTAAGGTCATCTCATCATACTGATATTGTTCTTTTAGAAAAATGATTAGTTTTACGATTTTATCTATAAAAAATATATTCTTTTACTCTTTTAATATCTCTGTTTTGCCAAAAAAAAGTTACGTAATTGTTAAGTTTACAGCAGTATTTAAGACTGTGTTGATTAAGAAAAGATATTTTTTGTTATAATATTTGAAAAGGCAAAAGTTGGCATATTGTGTAAAACATTAAATTTTTATATTTTAATAAAAACTCCTAAAAAACTATTTAATTTCAAAAAGGAGCCTCCCAAGCGATGATTAGTGTAAAGCAGTAAAAAAGTTATATTAGTACTCTAGGGTTAAGCACTCTGCGTTTTGCATTTTCTGCAAGAAATCTCTTTTAGAGATCTACAAAATTTTCATATGCACTTATTTTATTACTGTTTTGTATACAATACATATATGTAATTATATCATATGAACTTACCAATAAAGCAATATGAGGCATGTAGACGATGTCGTCTTCTTTGTTTCCTTCTGATAGTTCTTCTTCCCAAGTCAGAGGATGGACCGGCACAGTAGATAAGGTTCCATTATCATTGAATTTAACTTTTGTATGTTCGAATGTCTCTCTGAAAATAACATTTTTAACGTAAATTGTAGTTTTTTGTCTTTCTGAAAGCTTCCTTTTGTCGATCCGAGTCACCTTTTTAGGACGGTAGGTACTTTTGAAACTTTTGAAATTTTTTAAATTAAAAAAAAAACTTACTTTTGAAACAAAAAACTCAAGCAAATTGCAAATTATTGACATTCAGTTAGTAATCTATAATATAAAAGGAATTGTTAAATGTGTTGGTAAGCGCATAACTTCCGAGCGACTGAACCGATTTGGCTAATTCTTTTTCGTTTCGTTCCTTTGTTAGTTATTGTCAGCAAAAGGTTCTTATGAAGAGAAAAATCGGGAAAATTGTAGAGAAAATGGGAAAAACTTTATTTTTCCACTGAACAGGTGGAACTAAGTTCACTGGGACAGCTAGTAAACAATAAAATACTTAATCGGAATCGTTAATTTTTTGAAACTAAGTGTTAATAATCCGTAAATACTTTTACCGTTACCGTTCAAGAGTACCTTAAATAAAATATCCGATTATAACTATGAAATAGAGATTCAAGGGTAACCTAGACCATGGGGGGCACCCTCAAAAAAACCCCTGGCAATTCGTAAGACGCAGAGCCAGATTTATATTTTTTATGAGTGCAGGCCACTTTATTTCTGCCGCCCCATGTACATACCTTTACGGCCCTAGGCCGCGGCCTATACGGTCTATTTATAAATCCAGGACTGGTAAGACAGGCACAGGTTAAGGTCATTACTAACAAAACCACTGTAGAAGAGTACTTTGTAGCAACTTGCCTGTATTTTTAGCACCGCTTTAACTTTTCCTGCCTCCAAAATAAGTGTTTGTCACTGTTGTCTCTTACTAGCAGAGAATACGTGTGCTTGTTCGCTTCCCTAACCAAAAAAAAATCTGATATATCGGTTCAAGCAAGTAGCTCGTCAGCGGCGAGCATTGGTTTTATGGTCACTAACACCCCTAACACTAAGAGTTTTACAATGTCTCTCCTGGATCTATGGTGATGTTAATAGTAGTTGTCTATACTACAGTCAGACAGTTGTCAGAATTGTCTATACTTGGTATCTCTAAATATAAAAATTCTATTTTACCTGTAAACATAAGGTCCCACTTCCTGTAGTTGCAGTTTGGTAGCCTTTCCCGCCATGTATTCATCCGCATTGGTTACATTAAACAGATAAATACGGGTGTAAAGCTTAACTTCGGGTTTCTCCCACAACGAGAAAATCTCTCCACCTTCACCGAATACGATTTTCTAAAAAAAATTAAAGTAATTAATCTTAAAGTAAATAAAACTATCACTTTTATAAATAATATTTGAAGACAAAGATAATTATGGCGAGATTGATGCTATGACGTCAGAAATATTTAAAGGGGTATTTATTGTGTGGCCTACGTGTTGCTAAACTCGCGGTTTTTCATATTACCGGACTTATAGGCAAACACAGTGCACATTATTATTCAGATGGATTGGACTTTTATTTGCAACGTCAGCAACAAGGGCTGTATATCTGGAGACCGAATCTCGATTTGGTGCTAAGCTCTAGTTTCTGGTTGTATTGGTAAGAGTGTGTGGCTCGCCGCTCACGTGAGGCGCCGGGTCGAAAGGAGTTCTTCGCCACTGAGTCCGGCGTCGATGGTGTACCTAGTGTGGTGTTTTATAAGTGTTGGGATTAGGTGGGAGGCTTGCGTTGGCTGCCGTAATAGCATCGGTAAGGTACCAATGTTAGCAGGCTACTGCACTTCATTTGGGTCCGAGTATAATAAGTATTAAATAGTAAGTAATCTAGTAATAATTGAAACGATTTTATAATAGGTATATTGACACTAACAACTAACACTTAACAACTAACGAATAGGTAAATCATCGATTTTTTTTATTGGGGAATATAAACATGGACCTAAACCTTACTTGATTAATTAATCATGTTATTTATATAATAAATAATAATAAAAAAATAATATATATAATATTAATGTACACAAAAATTACACCTACGCCTACGCAAAGACAACATGTTTGTAAATGCGGGTGATGATTTTAAGTTGGCATATGTATGGTATTTAATTGATAGAAGGGACGTTGTATGTGTTGTGGTAGTTTTTCCGGTGGTTTCCGTTGATCCGGTGGTAGTTTTTAGAATTATATAGACGCGTTACAAGAATATTTGTGTAGATCTACGCAATAAAAGCTATTTTAAATTTGAATTTGAATTTGTGTGATATAAATATATGCCCAAAAAGTGATAATGACGTCTAAAAAAGAATCGAAGGAACAGTTGACAGACTTTCAACAGACCATGATCACGAAGAATAATTTTGATTACTGAATAACTAAAAGCGATTTATCTAAACTTGTATTTAGCTCTACTATTCTATATACTATATACTACTTTATACTCTCTGCCTACCCCATAAAGGACTTAGCGTGAAGATAAGTATGTATTTATGTATGTATGTACTTACCCATTTTAATAGAGCATCATAGGGGTTGAGGAAGCATATTAGAAATCCAACCGTCAGAGCCAATAGGCTGGATAGTATCAGCAAAAATAGACCTGAAACAACAGACATCATTTTATATAATTTGAATTAAACAGAACTCAAATAAGTGCACAAAACCGACTTTAATCATTTCATTACCACGCGCCACATCCCGATTGATTAAAAAGTTTTAAAAGATAATAATTGAAATTTGTAAAATGTGTGTTGTTTGCAAGTGCATTGACAAAGAGTAACCAGTAAGACTTGTACAGTTTCCAAGATCCTGGCAATAAGACAGCGGCGCTTCTATAGCAACTCATTAACGATCTCTTACCATCAAGAGAATCGCCTGTTCCACGGTACCAATATGAAGCAGTATGGAAGCTACCGATAAACATTTGAAACAGCATACTCAAATAAGCGGCACTGCAGCACCGCGACAACCGCTTAGGGTCTTCGTCGATGCGCATATTTGTACTTCAGAGTGTGCCATTTCCAAAATTAGTAGCTAGTTTCCATACTGTTTCATATTTATACTGCAGGCACAGTACACAGTACAGTACAGCTTGTTCGCTATCTCCTAACATAAAAAATACGCGTTTAAGTGCACTTAGACTTTATAATGTTACAGATACATGTCAAAAGTATATAATAATAGTATAGTATGTCGTGTTAAAATGTTATACATTACTAGGACTAGTAATTCTAGATATTTCCGCATAGAATTAATGCACTTCCTAGGAAAAATAGACTGTCATTTTGTGGCGACCTATGCTAATAGCCAATTACCGTATTGAGAACGTTACTCATCATTAACCTTCCAACAATAGTATAGCGAGTTTGTGGTCTACATCTTTACATACATAATAAATACATATATTTATATGTATACGAACATATTATCTTCACGCCCTTCCCGAATAAAAGAAGGTTATCAATTCAATTCGACTGTATGTTTTTGTTGTTGTTACCCTCTACTCAATTTTATTAGATGATTTTTTGATAACTCTTCCCTTAAGGTAGTTTTTCATCACAAACGTTCAAATAAAAACAGAGTTAAATTTAATGAATTAATAACTATTTAAAAACTTAATATGATTTGGCCGTAGGCCTGCCTCACGTTAGTAGGTTTATATTTTACCATCGATGTGATCTGTAAAAATTAATGATTTAAATAACTGAACAATTTGATTTGTTATTATTACAATGTTTCGTTAGCTATAATGAAATAAACATTTACTTGTATAAAGTATTGCAATGTTGCCATTACTGTAAGTAATCCTGCTAGCATTTCAATGTAAAAGGTAAGAAAATATTTTTTGTGATTTCTCTATTCTCTCTACTTGAGCCATCTCAGTGACTCATAAATGCCCATGTTAATACATATGGTTTTTTAATTTTCTTTTATAAGGAAATAAATAATTAATTGCTAATTTTTATCAAATAATAATCATGAAAAAATCTGAAATTAAAACAATTACTATGTTAAATACGCCCTATGCTACAAAACATAAAATATGAAAAATGGCAATAGCAATATGCTAACATAAAAATCTTAGTCGTAAAAATTACTTGACGCTTCTTTCAAGGAAAATCGTTACTAATTTTATTACAAGATATATCATTTCCAGATCATTTGGTCATTGTCGTCATCTTACGAGTGTGCCGTCATTATTAAGGTAGTAAAGTTCAACAAAGCCCCGACCAGTAGTAAAGACAATTTCCTCGACCACACCAAACTGATGGTGACCAAGTATATTAATTGCCAACCAGCCTGATCTTTAAACCAGCACAATACAATAGCTAGTACTGGCACTAGAGTAAAGAAAATCCGTTTTTTTTATCTTCCAATATTAAAATGATAATTTATACAATAAGGTCAAGTATTACATAACAATTAGAATATTTTCATAATAATTCAATGATTATTAAATAACGTGTCAAAATTATACATAAATTTCGTGTGATCTTGATAACCCAACACATATTAGTAAAAAAATTTAAAAACCACGTCCATGTGTTTTTTCAATTTTATTTATAGAAAGAATAATAATAATTTTGAAATAAAAAAAATCAATAACTCTAGACAAAGCCTAGATAATATAGCTAAGAAACACCTTGATCATGTTAGCTTTAAAAAACACGCATTCAAATCGGCCCATCCGTTTAATTACGATGCCACAGATACATACACAGACGTGTAAAACTTAACACTCCTCTGTTTTGACGTAGGTTAAAAATAAATAAAAAATGCTTTTATAGATGCTTCTATGAGCTCTTGTCTGATTATTGACGTAAAGGGAACAAAAACTGCCCAACTCATATTGAAATAATGTTTCTTATTTAAAAGATAAGAGACCTGTTTCGAAGTTATAGGTGGCTCTTACTCGACTCCAATTATAAAAGCAATAATAATATATTATTACAATAACTAGTGATCGCCCATTGGTCGAAATTCGACCATAATAAATTTTAATGTCTTGTTAGTATGAACGCCATCTTCATTTCTCAAGACCAACTACTTTGTTTCCAAACTTTTTAGTGCGCCATCTGTGATCTTTTATCGTTATCATCAATATATTTGTTTGCGTGTGTCAAATGCATAGTAGTGTGGCCCGTGTGGGTAATGTTTTATTTATAGATTTAATGTCCTTTGTAAACATTATTATTAAAAAATATTTGCGTTCTGCACTTCTCCTAAACATAAACTACAAATGTGCCACATTTTATGCTTCTGCGTCCGCGCGATTTTCGTAAAAATTTCGTAAAACTTGGGACCCCAAGTTTTGGCATCCCGTATTAATATATAAATTTCTAAGTAATGCAAAGGTGACAAATATTTGCATTGATTAGTGTCCAATGATAGCTATATTATGCGAGCAAAGACAAAGACATTAACTAGTATGACGACGACGAAGACGAGTTTCAAAACCAATTAATTAAAGAATGATGTGTCAAAGCCTTACATAAATTTAGTATTTGATCTTGAAACTGTATTTTGAGCATTGATATGCAAATATTTTAAAACTATTGTGAAAAAGTTACAAAATATATAATTTCAATCAATGTACTGTTATGTAATGTTTTATTAATCGACCGTGAACTTCAATCCAAAGAAACCTTTATCCGAATAACGAAAAAATTGCCGTCTTACTACAAAAAAATTAAACGCTCGTTGAACACGCGTTTTGCTAAACAGTGTCTGAAATTGGATTCTGATCCAACAATATGTTGATACATAGTATACCTACGTACGTATACTTGTAGCATATTTTTAGTTTTATTTGAATTGTAAAAAAATGTCGTGGAAGGCGGATTATGTCAATGTTGCTATTACGTTTAATACCTATAATATTTTATTAGTTGCGTTTTTTTCAATTCAACTAATCTCAATAACCTATCTGTGGCGTTTATAGGCGTTTTAGAGTTTTGTTGCCATTATGTTTTTGTTAATATCCGACCGAAACAGATTATTCAACCGAAACCAAAACCGAAACCAAACTTTTTTCTTTTTTTTTCTTTCTTCCGATTTCGCTCTCAGTTTTGCCCGAAACCGTAATTTACATAGACATGTTACAAATCACCTCATTGTATCTTAAATCGCGTTTTATGTTTTGAAGTATTTGGACAAGATGGGGCTTTAAAATTAACCATTTTTGAAATTCCGCGATATTTTATTTAGAACCGAAACCGGCGTGTTTGTATGAAAAGGGTTATGAATGTGAAGGAAGCAAGACAGGTTTGTCAGGATCGTGAGGTCTGGCACTCGATACTCTCTGCCTACCCCGTAAGGGACTTGGCGTGCAGACATGTATGTATATATGTATGTATGTTTTATTTAGAAAGATAGCTATTATTTCATTGACACACATCACACATTCACATTTAAAATGGTATATTAGAAATTACTGTTATATTTTCATACAAAGATCGGAACACAATAACTAACAACAGGGTACCAGAATATCTAGAACTTGTGCTGTCAGGTTTTGCTTAAAATTATGATATTATTCAATTCAATATCGTATTTTAATATATCAAATATTACAGATATCGCGGCCAAAAGATAGCTGGTGGTCTGGTCAAAAATACTTGAGGTCGTTCGCCTACACCTTGACGAGAATAGCGCAGTTATCTCAGCTTTAACTTGACAAATATTAATCTCAAAAATCAATATTAATTGACACGATATTTTTGAGTGAATACAAGTTCCATTCATTAGATTTATTAATCTAGAGCCGCAGTCATTATTTACTTTAAAAAATGACAAATCTAAACGTTATGAAGATTTATTAAATTATCGAATGATCGACTCATTGGCTAAGAGTTAGCATACACAGCTAAGAACTGAATAAACATCAATATCTTGATTTTTGGGTCTGGGTGGATAATTTATTTATTCCGGTAGAGATCTATAATTTTTTAAAATAAAATTAATTTACGCTTAACTGTGTATTAATATTAAGGTCTTACAATGGTGGATTCTATACTTCTTATCGTCGGTGCTTGGTGGAATTCCATTCTTGATGTAATTTATTTAGAAACTTGTGCTTGTATAGCGAAACCGGTTGGCTTTTTATTATATTTAGCCAACCGGTTTCGCTGTACAAGCATCATCAGGGCTATATAACAACCTGATGATGCTTGTATAGCGAAACCGGTTGGCTAAACCATAAAAATAAAAAATAATAGAATATATTGTGGAAAGTACAAGTGTTTCTAAATAAATTGCGTCTTACAATGAGTTAGATCAAATTGTATAAATTCTCTCGAGATATTTATTGATCGTATATATAAAAAAATATAAAATCAATCTCCATTTTCCTTGGTCATCGCATCACGATGAAAGAATTGTGCTAATTCTTTTTTTGTCCTTTCAGATATTTTTCGGAGAAAGTTTGTTTTAAAAATCAGTATTTGTAGTTCTGACAGGTCAACCTATGTAGGCTCAGCTAGTCAAAAATATATGCCATGAAAATACAACACAAAGTAAACTATATTCATTCCCATATTCTCGACGACTAAGGCAACGATACAACGCGAATTTTTAAAATAAGCCAAAGATATTCTATAATAGTAATTAAGTAGATAAAAAAAAATCAAAAACTGTTAGAAATGAAATGTTTCTGTTTTTTTTTGCAACGATTCACATAATAAGTCTCGTCAGTAATTGATAAAAAACAACCATTTTTAAAAATACTCCTTTTGGTCCTAATCGATTGGACTAACTGATTACATATAATAAACCTTGGAGATAATTCTCATTTACTTCCCTCGATCAACTATGTGATAATTCGGTATGCAGGCATGCATTATATTTCATTTTACCATTTTATAGCTTCCGTTTATGGGACATAAAAAATCTTCTTGAAACTTTATGGGTTTACTTCCATAATGGGTAAGCATATAGCAACACTTGAGTCCAAAGCCAAATCAGGCAACTGAGGTAATTATTATAAACCGTTAAATTGCAAAAACCGATTTCAATTGCCAATAACAAAATACAGTAATACTATTTAAATTATGTGCTTTGGCTATATTCGTCAAGCTTCAGAAATCCGAATGTATTCTAAAGATAATAATATCTCTATAGAGTTTTTATTACATAATTAATCATTTACCTTAAATTAGATTAGGTCAGTCAATTTAAAAATAAATGTATAAAGTGTAAGAAGAGTGAAAAGTGCAAAGTGTAAAAATAATTTAAATAGTGGTACTGTACATCAATTACATATTCAACCAACTCCACATAGAAGTTAGGTGTCAACTCGTCTGTATGTTTTCGTACTTTTAAGCGGTTATTCGGCCAATAATTATTAGATTTTGAAAATAAAATTTTTGCTAACTGGTTACTAACTTAGGATATAGTTTAGATGTGGCGCCTTATTGGTGGTGATACAGCTGTTCACAAGCTAAACTTATTTTAGATGCATGCTGTCTTTTTCTAATGAAACAAAATCAAAAGAGATGGAACATTTTATACACGTCAGATTAGGCCGGAAATGTCAAATTGTGATATTTTGTATCAACGTTTTCCGAATGATAGAAAGTCGTGTACGGACTAATCTGACAGCACTAAAAGTGTTTTGTCTCTTTCTATGACGTTCGATGAAAGAAGATAGCGACAGCTTAAAATTATTTTAGTAAAATTGCAACAGTATTACCACCATAGTCATGTAGTTTTAGAGTTATGTTTAATAATGAATATATTTATGTTTACCTACTACCTAGATGCACGTCATCCATGGATAGTCACGCCATCATCATAATACGTAATTGAAGCCATAAAAATGAAAATCATAAAAATCTATTCATTTCCCGAGTAATCAACATGCAAGCGAATTAATAACCTCCCCATTTTGTTTACTCAAAAACCATTTGTCAGATTTTGATAATGTTTAAAAAGTATCTTCACGCCCATATCCCCGAAGAGGTAGGCAGACGTACAACCAAGGCACCCACGACTAGCCGGAAGACACTAAGTCCCACAATGTGATAGGTGGCAAGCCTATCGCCAACCGGGCACATTTCCAGTCCCGACCAACATTTTTTTTATTAGAAAATTGGAAAAATCCAATTTTCTTTATGTTGACCGACCCGGGATTCGAACCCGGGACCTCATGCAGTTCCAACACCCGGACCGCTAGACCACAGAGGCGATATGTTTAAAAAAATCTTGATAATATTTAAATGGATTAAATTCTGTAATAAATTCAGAGATAACATAAAAATGAAATACATTCGAAATAAGAACCTTCTCCCTTTTTGGAAGTCCGTTAATATATAGCCAGGAATATCGAGATTATAAGATGCGCGTAAAATTAATTTTCTTCTATCTCTTCAATCTAAAGCAAAAACTTCCTCAAGTCAGCGCTACAGTTTTATCATATAAATCCTTAGTAATATAAAAATGCAGTATTTTTTTAAATTGTTGGTTCATATTTTACGACGTAAAAGGGTTATTTTTTATTATAATAATACAGCCCATAAACTCTTCTGGCAATTAAAGACAAGATTCTATAAACATCATAAATGTTACAGGTAAGTCGCTGTCCTATGGTTAGGATGTAAGGCCTTTTCTGCAAGTCTACCCGCTACCCTGTATTTTCGACTTTCCGCGGGTGCCCTTTTTGTGCCTCTGCCTAAGTTTTCGGGGATATGACCGTGAAGATACTTAATTACTTACCCACTACTCTACCTCGGACCAGAACATGACATTACTATTATTTAAACAGATAAGGCGGTAGATCCCTACTCGGGCAAGTTGCCTCATAGACTCTTCCATTAGAGGTCTATTTGATGTGAACCATGTAACCTACGCTTGCCTTTTACGAGCTATCTGGCAGGGAGACAGGTGGTCTTCTACGAAGAGGACTCGGACGAACACAAGGAAAATTCCATGTTTACGGTGTGCCTTTTATGTGTGGCTGAAAAATGACATAGGCCACTTTTTATCCAGATTTTTGTCCTGGTAGGCAGATAGCATATTTGCAAAGGCGCCCGAACCAACATGGGGAAAAGCATTTCTACCTATATATTAGTTTGGTTGAGTTAACCTATAAGTAACTTACTTTGGGGTTAGATTCATTTTGAGTAATTTGTCCAGGGGTATTTATTTGGTTATTTAGTCATCAATATTAGACTAGCTCTGTGAAGTATAAGCTTCCTGAATCCGACATACCAAAAGTTTTCTCAAGGCGAACGCGAAATTCCGGAAGTTACGCTTAACCTGTTGTTTTAAAATACTTCCTAATTTTATTAAGTTGCTCACTCGATGCTTCAATCAGAGCATTAATATCGTATACTAGTTTCCATCAGCAGCTTCGCCTGCGTGCCAAATTATCCAAAATCTTTATAAATTGTAGCCTATGTGGTATTTTAATATACAGTATAAACTATACTACTCTGAAGTTTTATCAAAATCCGTTCAGTTGTTTTTGAGTAAAAGAGTAATGTACAAACAGCCATTCATCCATTGCGAGAAAGTTTCGCATTTCTAATGCGTAGGATATGCGTATTAAACTAGCGGTTCTAGCAAATTTCGTATAGATCGAAAATTAAATTATTTAATTTAAATTTTCGAATGTTTTAAAAATAATTATATGATTCGAGTCTGCGACGAATTTAAAAATAAGCAGTTTAATCTAAATGTGTCCAGTTTAATAAGTTTAAAAGAAAATAAACTCTGATTTGTTACAAAATCAGAGTTTATTTTCTTTATAGTTATTTTATAGTGTATACTGTATAGAACTTTCCATTCTCGGCGCTTGGTTAAATTAATTCTATGATTGGTTAAATTCAGAATGTTCTTGCCCAGGTCCAACCAATCAAGGAACCATATTCAAAACAATTTAAATAAAAAATCGTAAAAAGCGACGAACTCTTACTGTCAATCTATGTTGTCCAGAGATTCCCAAACTTTTGAAAACGCGAAACATCTACAGTATACTTTTTATTTATAAAAAATCCCCAGGAACTTGATTATAAACGAACAATAATATATTTTAATCAGAAAAATATTTAAACACATTTTTAAAATTTGCGTTTAATGTTATCGGGATAAGACTGGGTAAGATTCTTGATGGCAAAACACAATAATGTTACAAGTGCTATTTTAGACAGTAACCGAGATAAACCTATTGTGAAATTCTATCTTTTCTATCGGTTCTATCCTCCGAAACGAAACAACATAATTAAGACGGCAAAGAATAGCTAAAGAGGGAAAGACCGTATCCGAGTAAGTTAGACAGAACTCTACTACCAGTGGTTTTATTGGTAATAGCCCAATTAACCTAGCTTCACCTCTACGGAACGTATGCTCTTTAACGTAAACAATTAAACAGCATACAGCTTTATAAGTTTATAAAATGATTATGGTCTGACCTTGCCTTTGCTAATTATATCATTAAAAGGCGTCTAATAACTAAGTATAAAACTTATTTTCTGCGGGAGGCACTGGTGACCTGTAACTCATGTTTCTAAATACAACAGGCAACAGACTCTCGCCAAGCAGGTATCTACCTATTAAATCCTTAGTATTATTAATGCGGAAGTCTATCTGTCAGTCTAAATATTATATGTTTGTTGCACTTTCACGGCTAAAATTCTTGACCGATTTTGATCAAATTTTGTATGCGTATACATTCGAGAAGTTCGGGATAAAATATAAAAAAATTAACCCCCAAAGGACTTTAATAGGGGTTGAAAGTTTGTATAAAAACCGACTATTTTAAGCCGACGAAGTCGCCGGCAAACAGCTTGTTACTAATATATAAATATTTGTATATGACAGGCTTTTCCAGTGGAGAAAAAAATAAGCTGTAATAGGCAACCACTAAACATTTGCAAAAAACAGGATTTAATTGTTTCAATTTTTTTATGTTGACAAAAAGATGTACGAACAAATTGGCTATTCTACCATTACTAAAAGCAATTGAACATGGATATTTACTACAAAAAGTGCCAAGTCGGCGTCTAAGGACAATCAAACATTGGCATTTAAGGACAATCCATGATTAAATTAATAATTTCAAAAATTAAAAAAACTCAAAAGTGTTACATCATTGACGTTTTTGTGTTTATTCCTAAACAATTTCCGCTATTGCTGTATAAGCTTATACTTCATGAATGAAATACGTATCTAGATTTTATAATTCACTAACATACATAACCCACAGTGATGTTAATATGAAAGACATTAAATTTTTTTTTAATTCAAAATCAAGTCAGCTATTTAGCATTCCAATATCAGAAAATGTCGAATCTTAGAAATTACAATATTAAAACCATGACCATTTGATATTTCAATAAACAAATAACTTAGCATAAAAACTGCATATTTCTTTATATTTCAATTTACATAGTAATATAGTTTGTCTACATTTTTAGGAAATACTTCCTGGTATGTTGGTGATATTCTGCTAATAATCTTACAATCTTTTAATTTGAACTTCATATTATTATATCGTAAGTCGTCAATTCTTATATCAGTTTCTCAGGGTGATTTTTATCTTCCTACAATACCTAGAAATTCAATTTCAAATTGGCAAAAACATATCTATAGTCATTATGCTTATCTTTTAAGCTAAATTTTGGTCTTATAAATCAGAGCTTCAAAAATTATATACCTGGACGGTGGTGGCATGCAGTCTCGCAAGAGTCAGTCATAAGTGGAGATGTCGCAGACGCAAGCAATAGCGCATTAATACACTCTTTTAGGTTTAATATTGAGAACTACACAGTTTGGAACGTTAAAAAATCCGTTTCCGTTAGATGGTAAAAAAAAACAGCCGCAAGCTACAAAAAACTGATCAACAAAACCATTAGGCGTACTTGTTAAAAAAATACTCAGCGAAACACGTGTTAAAAAATATTTAGAGATATAAAAAAAAGTATCTTCACGCCCATATCCCCAAGAGGTTGGCAGTTGCACAACCAAGGCATCTACGACTAGCCGAAGACACTAGGTCCCACACGTGATAGGTGGCAAGCCTATCGCCAACTAAGCACATATCCAATTCCGAGTAACATTTTTTTATTAGAAAATTGGAAAAACCAAATTTTTCTTTTTGTTGTCCGACCCGAAAATCGAACCCGGGACAGTTAAGTCCAACACCTGGCCCGCTAGACCATAGAGGCGATAGAAAGATATAAGTATTCTATAAGTTATACTTACCTTTTTTTATAATTTACAGAGATTATAAAGATCACGAGGTGTAATCATGTAAATTAGTGCTGCTTCTCAATATTATATAGATGTTTCATAAGATGTAAACAAATCCTTTTGAACTACAACACAAGCAAAATTGGCTATATTTTGAGCATAAATTCAATTCATTCATTTTTTAACTGCCGACAGAAAAAGAGGCGAGTTATATAGGTTTGTCTTTGAATGTTTACGCCTGTCTGTGGCATCATAACTTTGAAACGAATGGACTGTTTTTAATGGGGATTTTTTTGTTTGAAAGCTGATGTGATCGAGGTGATTATTTACTGCACTGCGTGAAAAGAGCTTACAGGGAGGGATTATTGATTTTTTTTGAATTTTAATGTTATTTGCCATTCACAATTATAGTAATTGGATATTATTAGTACAAAGTTTGAGTATCGTTGTCCCTGGAGGAACATTTTGCTTCTTGACAACTTAAATTTATTTCCTATGAAAATTATTGATATTGGCCCTTAATTTCATTAAATAAGTCAACTGCTGTATAATTAAACAGCTCGTAAGAAGCATGCTTCAGTTTTTATCACTAGAACCATCGCTTTTGTGTATATAAGAAAAGTTTAGTTCCTACTAATACTGAATCGATAGAAGAAGGCCTTACTTAGCGGAAATCTATATGAAACAATTTTTCAAGGTCATATTTTTAAGTTCATTTTTAAGGTCGAGCAAATACCGTATTTGCATGACCTGCGAGGATGCAGTCGAATTATCCTGATGATGCTTCGGTTACGAAGCGTAACGTACGTTAAGCTTTTAGTAGTGTGTGTATTGTTGATGCTAATAAAACAGTTTAGTGATGTGTGTTGTGTGGAGCTGGATATATTTGGGGGTCTTTGGCTTCCGTTTAATCCAATTCATTCATAACGCACTGTTTTTAAGTTTTGTCACGCCATAATACATATACATTTTTGGCGGAAAATTTCAAACTAAATAAATCCATTAGGATTGAAATATTAATCAGCCGACTTGTTAATTTTCTAATACCTTAAAATTGTCCGCGTGTTGGTCCGGATGCTCAGTGTAGAATAGACCATCAGACTCCCTGCCAAGCAGCGCGTAAGTGGCATCAAAGATTAAATGAGTCATTAACAACAAGTCCACAGGTCCAAGCATGCTGCGCAGCAACTTGACCGGTTAGGGATTGACGGCCTACGCCTGCTATAATGACAGTATTTCGTTTTGAAGGGTAGGGTAGCCGGAAGACTTGCACAACAAATTAATACCCTGGCCACAAGAATGGGACGCAACTGCAAAATCTATGGTGTCTATAGACCACATCTGTCTCTTACTACCAGGAGAGCCGTCTACTTGTTCGTTGTCTAATGCCAGAAAATAAAAAAACATTTAAAATATTTAAGGATAAAGTTTGGAAATTAATAGGTGACATTTTTACTGGACAACAGTAGAAATATATTAAAATGGTTTCGTATATAAAATATAAATGATGGCACATAAAAATATTTCTTAGGAGTTCAAGGCTATTTAAGAGATAAGTTAATCTGGTTGTAAGAAAAATATTCAAATTACTGCCGTTATTATTATTCAAACTGTAGTCGTGTGACCAGTAATACGTAGTTAAATTATCTATGACTACTAGAATCTATAGTTAAGGTGGCGCCGACAAGTGTAACCATACAAACTTTATTATAAAATCATAAGAGAAAAAATATTTATTCAAACTATGCTAAATAATATTTTACAAAAATACAATTTTATGAAAATTTGTGGCAGATTAACAAATTAACAAATGTGATGTCATGAATAATGTCTAATTTCATTAAAAAAAACAGTGTTATAATTCATAATTTGTTTATACTGATTCATAATGTAAATATAATTAATTATGACACAATACAATATTTTTATAACACAAAACATTTTCAATATTAATTATAAATAAACATGTATAACAATCATAAATACATGACGGTGATAACTGATTTTTAAAACATTTTAGTGTGCAGAAAACCAGGCTATGTAGATATCTAAAACCATCATTTTATTATTTAGATTTATCTAGTAGGTATTTAAGTAGAAACAAAATCTTATCTGTTATGAAATATTGATATAAAACAACTACATTTCAGATATTTTCAAAGCCTAATAACATATTTTTTATTACTTAAGTATGTCAAATAATGTCACAACATTACTGAAATACAGTTTTGACGTAATCTAGAACTCTGTCTCTGAGTAAAAGAAAATGTATTTAGACTTCCATTTAGAAACACAATTTATATTATTTAATATTTTTGAAATTAATAAACATTTGTTTAAAATTTGATTTTTATAGAATTCGACATAAATATGAACACAGTTATTAGCTCAACTCTACGAAGATAGCAAATCATGTTTTAGTCTGTCATCACCAGTATCTTTAAATTAAAACGAGTGCTAGTAGTTGCAAATATAAAAAATAATCTTTTTTCATTATTTATTTCATACCACATACTTCATTAATGAACTAAACCCAATTCAACAGTATATTAATTTAAAACCTAATTAAAGTAATAAAGATTACCCATGATATACTTTAATAACATCGTAAAAGAGACAATTAATGCCCTAAGACATTAACTTCTTTAGGTATCATAAATCATAATTTGTAATGTTTAAGATGAGTGTCAACCTTCAGTCGCCGGCCTCTTTATATATACCTGATCATTACAAATTGATTACACCTGTAATTTTTATTGCGCATTATGTACACAGAAGTTGAATAGAAGTAATTGCAAATCTTAATTACAGTCTACAATTTTCCATGAAGTGCAGAAAACAAACATATTATCTACATATTTTTATGGTCTGTAAAAAAGTGTTGACTATGATTCTTATTTTTGAAAATATTGGAAAATACCCAAGTATACAAAAAATAAGGACTTTAAAAGCTATGCTGAAGAGGCATAGTAGAACTGACTGAGCGGAATTTATTGACATGTCAATAAATTATTTATTTACCAATTTTTTTTATGATATTGGAAGGCAAACAAGCAGATGGATTTCCTGATGGTAAGAAATTTACGCCACCTAGAGACACCAAAGGTGGTAATGGTGCGTTGCCAACCTGAGGCGGGGATGTTAGGCCTCGAGCAAAAGTAAGTTTACCGGCTACCTCATCATGATGCTATGGCGGCAGGAATAAGTAAGGCGGTGGTACCAATCC
>NJDC01009109.1:43121-65776 GCA_002245475.1 Calephelis virginiensis
AAGTAAGTTTACCAGCTACCTTATCCTCCGAACCGGAACACGTCATGACGTTATGGCGGCAGGAATAGGTAAGGCGTTGGTACCAATCCGGGTGAGTCGCTGCGAAACTCTACCACCTAGTCAGATGTCACGGTGTCATTGACGGTAAGCCTATGCTCGCCTTTTACGAGCTGCCTGGCACAGGAAGGCAGATGGTCTATTTCGTTATTTTTGCATTCCTTGTGAGAAGAGTATTTACTTATAGCCCTTTGTACATTAATTTATTTAAACAAAGCTAGGTATCTTCGCTATGATTAGATTTTCATATTGACTGAGTTTTTTTTATCCCCCCGCGGAAAACGAGGGTTTTTATAAGTTTGACGTGTCTATGTAGTGTATGTGAGTGTGTGTATGTGTGTAGGGGGCTATTTTTTTTTAATTTGATGATTAATAGTAATATGTTAAAAGATGGTGTTCTTGTAAGCGGGTAAGAAGCAACCGTCGACCATACACACCTTATGGTGTTCGAGTCTACCGTACCCTACCATTCAGACCGGGACACGACAACGGGGAGCACTGACCCCATGGTGGCACAAAAAGTAAAACGGTGCTACTAACACGGTCGTGCTATTATATAGCACCATTTGGTACGTTTTTATACGTTTTACTTTTTTATGATACTATAAATGTATGGATTTCACAACAACCATTACCAAAGCATTTTGATTGTAGCTAAATTCCGGTTGGAGTGATGCAAAACACAATGATTCACGTTAGTTTTGAATGGTGGAAGCTTCTAGATGGTGACCATCAGTGTGATTTGATTGGGACAGCATATAATTTATACATGTAATAGTTTTTTCACTCTTGCCCAAGCGAATGGCTATTTCAACGTCTATTGTATTAGCATTTATTATTTAAAAATATTTATAGTTAGAGAAGATTTATATATTTCAGTCTTACTTTGGCTACACAGCCTTACTTTGATTGGTTTCTACAGGTGACGTATATTTTACCATTTATAACAATCAGATACTAGGCACAAGTCTCAAAGGCACCTATAACATTTATTTATGGTCACTAAAGCTGTGTGCTATAACATAAAATAGATTTTTTCTGGGTTTCTAAAAAAAAAAGCTTAGCTACATCAACAAGCTTATTAATGATGCTTATTCAATAATACCTGTCAATAACAATTTTATTAACAATAACAATTTTATTAACAATAGCAACGCATTTTGATTCATCAAACTGCTGCGGATAATTAAAGAAAAAATCTTGAGTAAAAAAAACATCGACTTGAATTTTTCCCAACAATGATAATTTTTTTTATGATATGAACCACAAAAAGTCTCGAGCCGACAAAAAGTTATATTCGTAAACAAGAGAAGATCCGGTTACGTTGTTAAAATAATTGATCAGCATCACGATTTATCATAATTTTCTTTGGACACATAAAAATATTCTAAATAACAAACAGACACCGAAACATTTGTAACAAAAGCAAAATTTCTGTCTTTTATGGGGAATTATGGTATATATTTTTTTTAAATTTTAAGCATGTCACGGTTTATTGCCTTAAATCATAAGATAGTGGTGATAATGTTGTTACGCACAAACTAATTTTAAGTTATAGCGTGTACTGTCTAATCTGACTGTACTAAAAAAGTTTTATCTCTTTCTATTACTTTAGATGAAAGAAGATCGCTATCTTCTTAAGATACACGACAAGTACACGACATTTCTACAGACGTTAACTCTATCACAGAGGTTCCCAAACTTATTTCATGTAACGCCCACTTTGAAAATCAGTTGTTTTGTAGCACCCCCACCTCGTTTTTTCTTGTCAATAACCTCAATAACATATTTGTTGCGCCTAGTTTAAAAAAAAACATTTTTTTCAGGATTTATACCGCCCCCCTCTAGGCTTCCAGCGCCCACAAGGGGGCGTTATCGCCCACTTTGGGAAAGGCTGCTCTATCACTTGAAAAACGTTGATTAAAACATCACAATTTGACATGCCTGAACTAATGTAATATCCCTAAAAGGTTTTTTCCGGTTGTTTAAAAACTAAAAGTTTTTTTTTAAATTTATAAACAGCATCACCATATCCTTAAAACTAAGTAATTGCACGTTTTTATTACATACATGTTTTCACATCCGAATCCCTAGTGAACTAAGCAGAGAGTATCGAGTCCAAATTTTACTTTACTTGCAGGTATGCTTAGTCTCTTCCACATTCATTATTATTTTAATACAAACCTGCCAGTTTCGGAGAGTCTTGACATGGACTTAATAAAATCTAGGCGATTTGATCTTGAAATGTCAACCTATGTCTCACCGTGTACCCTAACATTTATCCACATTTACATCGTATATCTATTTTTGTCAATCTTTTATCTGTCATTCGTTCCACATGCATGGACTTTTTCATTTTTACATCAATATTTACTTCTAGACCCACGCCTCTTTCAAATACCATTTCAAAACTTTGGTTTTCTTCGCATCCAAATGAAATATCCCTTCTTTACAATAATTTTCTATATGTGTGACCAATGTTTGCAGCTGAAATGTTGTGAAGCCCAAACGTACAGCATTATCTGCATAAAACTGGCTTTCCACCACCAGTTTGGCGCAACTTTCATATTAAAAAATAAGTTGGTTATGTTTTTTATTCGCCCAAATCATATGACACTAGTTGCCTTATATCTGAATGCCTTTAGACTTACTTCCAAATTATACGGGTTATACTTTTTCAAGTAAACTTTATACAAATTCGGGTTTGCTATGTATCTATGGAAGCCCCGCCTCTTATTACGTAGTATTTATATACTCTTTGTCCACCACTTTGTGACCCATACGCATTCCAACTTAACTTATAATTATATAAACATAAATTTATCCAAATACAAGATAAACAAGCACGTTTTTTTTATTAAAGACATAATATTACTTAAAATTTTGTCAGTTGCTAGACGATTGATGAATAAACAATAGTACAGTGAGACCATAGATTTAGGATGTCCTAAATCTATGAGTGAGACAATGGCATTGAAACTACTGTTGTAATTGTATGTTATATTTCGTAATCAAAATCACGACCATTAGTGTGCCTTGTTGAAAAACGCGAAATTAGCAACATATTTAACATTTCAAAAAGAAAACAATCTTAGGAATGGAGTTCTTCCTGATTTTTTTTGGAATTGATATTAATCGTCTCACATTCTACCGTTATTTTACCAGGACAGATTCCTTATAAAAATAAACGAATGGCAAACCTACTCGCAAAAGTTAAAGTTCGTCGATCGACTTTGACCAACATAATATGTTAACCTCTTTTTTTCGGATTAAGATTTTTAATACTAGATTACGGCCGCAGTTTTATTCGCTCAGTTTATTATTAAATTTTTAATTTAATCGAAGTACAGTTTATTTAAATCCCATTCGACCAATTTTAACCAAGCATGATAATAACCCTTCCTCCGACCGACCGATTCCTCTGTCAATATATTAGCATTGATTCTTGTCATTGTTCCGGGCTAATGAGTAAGATAGCCAATACACTTGCAGACGATTTATTTATGACGTGCCAGCAATATCTATAGGCGCCTTTTTTACGTGTGGAAAATCCCCCCGGATACCCGCCACTCTCGGGAGTGAGCAGCGGGTAATGTCGAACTCGAACTGACTAAAAACCACACGATGACCTTCGTGCCTCCCTGCTAGGAGCGAGATGGGGTCACGTTGGCATTCACCATCTCGCTCCGCTATCTATAGACGCCCTAAGGTGCTCTAAGCGACGGTGACCTTAGCATCAGGAAGCTAGTTGTTTTTTTTTTGGTTAAACAATTATTTTTCGGCAAAATAATTGTTGTTTATCCCGTTTTCAATGATTTTTTTCTAGTTCATGTCATTCTTCCAGAATAATCTAGGTCTGTCTAATACCTATATAACTTATACGTTTATAACATTTGCCGGGTCAGCTAGTTAATTTTATTCATATCACTGGCAACAGTTATTTTAATTAAAATCACTATAATTATCCCGACTTTAATCGAGAAAGTCTGATAGCTTTCTCAATAGTAAAAAAACTTTCTCTCCTACTGCTACTACTAGTTATCTAGATGTTGTTTACGGTTAAGTTCCTCGCAGGGACACTTAAGCTTACGTTGCTACAATACACAAACAAAATATTTGACCCCCTTATAACACTTTTAAAGCACAGCAAGGAGGTCAGGTATTTTTTTTGCTTACTGTACATTTGTATATAACTTGTAATTTTTGTAGTTAGGTATTTGTATACTTACTGAATATTATCAAACTGTAATAAATGACTGTGATAATGAATGAAATATTATCTACGATCGTATATACTTAATAGTTGAGTCTTTCCCACCTGGAAATCGTCTGCTTGTTCGATTTGACTAATCGCAATGAAAAAATAAACCTGAAGTAAGCAAATTGTATATTTGTTACGGGTATTAGCCGGCCTAAAAGTTAATATATTATAAATCCATACAAATAAATTTAAATTTAATAAACAGTCTGATTCAGAAAAATATTATTTAGAATTGTATATATTAAAAAATAAACTTTTACTTTTTTTTTTTGTATATATTAGGCGACGAACTATCGCTTATGTCGCACCGCACATAAATTATTAATGTTGACATCAAAACTTAACGACTACAAATTTTGTTTTCTATAAAAAAAAAATAACGGGTTCAGAAAAAAATTAGGCCTTCCGGTCGGCGAAATGAAAATCATAGTAAGGCGACCACATATATCTAGTGGTTTTACTCTTTCTCCGTCTTGCGAATTTCACATTTATTTACTTATATTTTGATTATTCAACATTTTTTATCATCGCAAAAAGTGCACAATGCCATTAAAAAACTTTTAATTCTAAAAATCATACTGCAAAAAAAATAAACTACAGAGTATATAAATAAAAAAATAAATACAAATAGTATATAAATAAAAACCGTGATAAACTTTTGCATTCATCATATTTAGATATAGACACAGTAAGCGAAACTCACACATTCACTCAAGATCTCCTTGGATATATGCAAAATATAGATAATAAATCAATGGATTCGTTTGACACTTAAATATAAGCCTTTTTATAATTAATTGGAACCAATATGTAAATTATTGTAAGTTTGTTAATTTCTCTGCCCGTTATCCGCTATTTTTATGACACGAACTCTTAAATATATGCTCTACTAGAAATAAAAGTTTAGTTTTTTTGAGATAGGAAAAACCTCGACACATTGTAGTTTGTCAAGCCAAGTTTTATTGAAGAAAACTATATTTTTAAATGGCAGATGAGCTCGAAAAAGATTTCGAAACCTCTGCAATATTAAAATTACAGAATTATGCTTTGTTTGATTTTCCATAAAAAAATCTGTGTGAACTTTTTTTAACTGATTTACAAACAGTTTTCAATTGATCTATATGTTTGTTACATAATTACTTGTCAATAATTGATTTTGATGGTTCTTTATTCCAAAATATGTAATGATGTTTTATGATTTCATACAAATTTGATAAAGTTATATTTTTCATAATGCACTATGCATTTTTTTATGTATTTTTTTATGCATGTTTTTTTTGGGTGCTTCAATGATAACTATTATTTCATGTTTTGAAACTAGTTACTTCTTAAAAAGTTGGTTCCTTTTACTTTATTGCAAAATTAAAGTGAATTTTGAGTTTTAATTATATCGCAACACGTTTGTGGATGCCCCGAGCTTTCGTCCCAGTTGCCCTCCACTATCCAGTCCTGGTTCCTTGTCTTTAAGTTCCTTGTCTTTAAGATCTAATTTTATCTAATTTAATGAGTCCAAACTCGATAGGTTTACCCCTAGACCTTAAAAACATATGATATGGGAAAAAATCTGGGAGTATTAGATATTATTTAATTGTAAATGTCAGTCACATAAAAATATTACGTTTTTATATGTCATCTTCATCTCAGTTGAGCTATTCACTATTAAATGTCATCATAATATTAAACTGGTTTCAAACCTGTATCTCAAATTAGCATAGCTTTATAACTATATCGTTATTTAATGACATGTATATGGCGATAATTACAAAAATCTTCCATATCCATCTCTCTTAAGCATAAATAATTGTTTACTTCATCAGACATTTTTTGTAATCAAAAGCAGACGGTTTGCTTCGTCATATTTACCGTAAAGTATCTTCACGCCCATTTCCCCAAAGAGGTAGGCAGAGACACAACCAAGGCACCCACGACTAGCAGAAGACACTAAGTACCATTTAGTAACTAAGTACATAGCGTAATATGATTGCTATATATTTTTAATATTGAAAGTATTCAAAGTAAGTAGTAATAATAAAAAGACCATCTATCTATAATTTGAACATTACTATATATTATACTCTAACAAAAGTTTTTTGATTTTACTAAACAAACTTTTTAAAAAAATATACATAATATTCACATATTTTTGTAATTTATTACAAGATATACTTAATTTGTAAGCAAGTATGCAAAAGTATGTTTCGACATTTTTGAATTTGTTTCATAAATTATCTTCTTGTGAAAAAAAATATGTTACTTATTTACTTTTCGCTCTACGGATACGTGTGTGGTATTCTTGACATAGTGAACGATAACAATCAACAGAGATAAATTATAGCTTTTAAATGCACCGTTAACATTTTTTAGTGAAGATGGTCGAGTTACTAAAAAAAAATTGGTATATTCTGCATACGATTGTGCTCTTGTTTTCGATGGAAAAGCTAACAAGTAAAGGTCAAGGATAGGATAGCACAGTATAAACTATTTATATTTACACTGTGGTAATAGTTACCTTTTGGTAACAAAACACACATGCGTATTATGAGTAACATGAGTGTATTTTAGTTAACCGACTTCTATTAAAAGAAGTATTTATTTTGACCGTTCTTATGTATATATACAACAAAAAAATCCTTAAATGATATCCGCAATTCGTATATATATAACGTATAAGATCAGTTGATCTTCTTTTAAATTTTAATTCAAGCAAGATTCAGCAACTGGTTTTTGAACTATGCTTAACAATAGGTATTTTTGTTTACTTAAATGACATCCTGTAGCATAAATATTATATAAACTGGCTAGTTTTTTTCAAGTTTATTGCGTTTAAATTACAACTCTGATACAAGTGTATAAACTATGTTTCGTTAATAATTCATTATCATATTTTTTTTATTTCAATGAAACGTACCAACAAAAATAATTAATTTAATTTTGATTGTTAATTTATTTGTTAATTGCTGAATTCATTTAATTGTTAATTTATATAATTGCTAAAATTTTATTTTAATGCATACGTGGAGCTTTTAGTTTAAGAAAGCTATTTGCGCCTGTAATTGGAGTAACACATGACTTGTTTTTTTTATGTTTTGTTTTGACTGTTATGTATTAGTTTTTACTTAATTGGTGCAGTAATAAATAAATAAATAACAAAACTACTTTGAAAACTTTCAGACATTGCCATTTTTATTTGTTACGCTTAATAATTTTATCATACTTAATATAAATTGTCACATCTTTTTGATTAAAATTCCTATTTGAATGATTATGAAAACAGAGCAAGAGCAATATTACAAACTCAATTGTTTTAAAACTGTCCATCTACTATTTAACCGATTTTGACAAAATTTAACATACTCCATAGCGTGCACAAAGCTTACAAAAAACTGTCTACAAGTAAAGTCTCAGAATATGTTTTTTTAATTTTCTACTAAATTCAAAGTAAACCAAAATTGTTTGACACCTATCACATTATGGAACGAAGTATCTTCGCCTAATCTTAAATGCCCTCATTGTATTTCTGCCTCCCTCTTTATTTATAGATATCAGCTGCTTAAGCTTAATTAGCTCTTTCATGGAGAACTCATTGACGTCGCCATTAAAAAGTAACTTATACCGTTTTCTAAAATCTAATTTACTTTATTACCAAAATTCAACAAAATCGGTGTAGTCGTTTTTACTTCAAATCGTTACATATTAACAGACATAATATGTATACTCGCATTTAAAATGTTGGTAGAGATTTTATCGTTGTTATTTGTTTATATATATCATAATCTAATAAATAAACAAGAATGATTATAATTGACACAATTAAGAAACTGGAGCCGGAAAATTAAAAACAAAACATTAGGAAATTATACCGTAGCGTTTTTCTTAAAAACAACTGATTGAGGAAGTCAAACTTCTGGAATAATTATTATGCTACGTATAGACGCAACGATATGTCGGATTACAAAATGGTAACAACTGAGTGTGGCAAAGATCAGGATCCCAGATAGAGAAGAGATAAAAGAGTAAAGAAAACAGATAAAATGTGCCTTTACTAGTTTATGAGCGAGGATCTATATTTGTTTGTCTGTCTGAGTTTTTGTTGATTGTTTATGTTTATTAGATTAGAGATAGGTTCTACTGAACACATTTTAATATGGGTTCTCCTGTTTAAAAACATGAATGCATTATAATGTAATGGATTATTTTGTTTAACTTAAAAATATGTTGAAGATAAACTGTTTTTTCCAGTAAACACTAAATCATAATGTGAGTATGCAAATAAGTTCTCATATTATACAAATTGTTCGTGACATTGCACATTATGGTTTATAACATAATAAGAACATACACATTTTGCGCAGATCAGTTTACATTAAATGTTAATACAACCGATACATCGTAACGTGTATACACGCTTTAAAAAGTTAGACGTTTGGTTAAAGTTGTAAATAAATTTATGTAAACAAACACAAGTTTTTATAATAACTGGTAATGAGAAATTAATAATTAATCAATCCGTATAAATTAAGGGCAGGAAGCCAATGACCTCGTTTATGTTTCGGGCTTCCTCTACCGCATCTGAGGTAGTTGAACCTATTTTCCAATTAAATAGGTAATATCTATTCGCAATGAATAATACATGATCTAAAAATACTAAATAGGTGACAGACACAGTTCTTTGACAATTCCACCTAATTACGTTATGCAATGACCCGATAGACGATATCGTATCTAAAGTATAAATTTATTTTTTATGTGATTAGACCAAGAACATGAACACGGTTTTCCTGATAAACCACGGCCTGTACCAGACTGTATAGACACCAGATGTTTCAGGTGCGTTGCTGTTCTGTGACTAGGGTGTTACATCAATTGTAACACGCTACCGGCAACCTTCCCGGCAACCCTCCGAACCTGACCACGACTACCATTATGCGGCAGGAATAATTAAGCGGGTGGATCCGGCCAAGTTGCTGCACAGCACTCTATAACCAGTGAGTATTCTTAAATTTTGTAAAGTTCCCTACATATTTTTTTTTCTTTCACAAAACCTTCTGACAATAATGAATACAATATATTTTTTATCCATTCTCACGTGATGCGATGACCAAAGGAAACATAAATTAATTTTAATATATATTAATATATACATATATATAAAAATCGTAATCGTAAAATAACATATTATTTACTTATACAAAATAGCTTTTATGGCACGACGATCGCCCATCCTAACCTTGACTATTATGAACGTTGCTTGACAATTCAAATCTAAATTTATTCACTTGCGTTAAATCTCAACTAAGTATATGACTTAATTAACACTAGTACAAAAGTTCAAGAAACGAACAGCCTGATCATCCAGTTCTACCATGACCACACTGAACATTTCCTAACTTTAAGGTCAAGTGGGTGTGATTCATAATATTGAAAAAATATAGCATAGTACGCAAGAGCTATATACAAGATCACTGATATAATTACAGACATTTACGAATAAATGTTTTCGTTGTCTTATACGACACGTTTATTTTGGATTGGTTCTTTGAAGTTTCAAATGTGTAAAAATGGGGTCGAAATTATTTTGCGACATAAACATTTTTTTATAATAAAAATTACTTGAAATTTGTCACTTCCTTACACTTCTTAACCACGAAAAGTTTATAGAATATGTTGGAATGCCTAAATAATTTGTAATAACACTCATATTCCCCAAATAAATATTTTTCATTTCATTTCGTTTTATTAAATAATGTTAGAAAGCTAAGCATACGTCTAGTATGGAGACAATGTAATGCGGAAAGCTATAAAGTCCACCTGCTATAGGTCCATGGCATCTTCACAACATACACAAACGTTACATACACAACATCGTGTATGTTAAATATAAAAAATATAAATATGTACATATAAAAACCAGATAATCTAAAACTAACTACAGTAATTAACGTTTTTTTATTATTATTTCCTATGGGCATAGACATTTACCTATTTTTTTATGTTTTTTACAACATATTTGTTTACGATTGTATCTCGAATAAAGTGCTAGTATAAATTCAGTTTATTAATTTATTTCTGAGTTTGTTCCAAACAGTATAATAATATACCTATAGTTTGTAATAAGTCAACGTAGTCATGTCGACAAAACCAGCGTGACATTATTTCTTTCTTTCTTTAGGTTTTGGCAATCTCGTTACTATTTTGCCATTAGTCAAGTAGAAATTTGCATCAAATCAATTATAACTAGTCATCAGTCATAAGTCGTCAGTAAGTCACGTCAGGTTCTTGGGTAAAGCGGTGGCCTTTTTACACAAGCTCATGTAATGAGATTTGGCGGCAACGAGGAAATATACGATACGCTAATTTCTGCACGATTATTTCATTTGTGCACTTTCACTGAACAAAATTTACAAAATGCCACCAAAATTGACTAATTTCACTCAATATTAACACGAAATTCAATAATTATGAAAAAACTTCGACCATCTTTTCTCTCGATGGCGCCAAAACTTAGCGTGACATTCGAATTTAAACTTCAGAATGCCTACATAAAAAATAGCAATTGTGACAAAAAAGGTTTCAAACAGTGGACACATACCTCACAAATGACATAAGTCGCGTAAACTTGATCTTGTAATGGTTCACTCCTCTCTTGACGTCAGAACACTCTAGAAGGAAAATGAATGAATACGGAAGAGGTAAACTACTGTTTCGATGTCTAGTTCGGTGATTAATCTAATCAACTTTTTGAACCCACTCCAAAAAGTAGGAGCCTATCAATTTGTCTGTATGTTTTTTATACTTTTGTCACGCGATTACTCAATAGTGAATTATTTTTGATTATTTTTTCTGAGGGTAGGTCATGATTCAAAGGTAGTTTCGTATAGACTTGATTAAAATTCAAGAACTACTTTTTGAGTTAAATTGAAAACTGTATTAAATGTACAGTAAGCAAACAAAATATCTGACACCCTTATAGTACTATAAAAGTATTGTACGGGGGTCAGATATTTCGTTTGCTTACTACGTACTGTGTAACTTTACAATGAAATTTATTTTGCTGCCATTAATATAAGAAAATTATCTTTGTTGGTCTCTACTACAAAAATTGGTGAACTGCCGTAAAGCTATTTAACTATCGTGTTATACAGGTACACTAAATGACATTTTTATTCATTTTTATTATACGAAAAACATTTTATTTTGTTAATTTGATTTGGTGATTATTTTTAGCCACTAGTATTCTAGTTTACATTATATAATATCTATATTTACTCAGTAGAGTACTCAGGATTGTCGAGCTTCCCGGGATTTTAGACTTTGAAATGTTTTGCCTTTTCAAACGACTTTTTTGGCTAGGGGTGTTTAAATTGTTACCATAATTTAATTACGATAATTTTTTACCACATTTTACAACAGCCTATTCTTATAATACAACTTTCTCAAACCTTGACATCATGCTTTTTACAATAGTTTGGCCATTTTGTTTATAGAAAATGATTTGGAAACACATTGACGAGGCAATGTAGTATTAAAGCATGAAACTCTAGACTAACCACTGAAGGTTACACACCTAATATAGACCTAATGTAATTTTTAGGGTTTCGTAGCTCAAGGTTAAAAACGGAACCCTTATAGATTCGTCATGTCTGTTTGTCTGTACGTCCGTATATCACAGCCATTTTTTCTGACACTATAGAAGCTATACTTACTGTTCTTCGTAAGTACTCTATCGTATATATTCTGTGATCTGCCGAGATCTAGTAATAAGTTTATTTTAATAGGTTCTGTACCACCAACACTTAAATATTTGTGATTCAGTGTCGAAATGGCGCTGTGTAATTTAGAAAAGCGCAAGAGTTTAGCACAAGCCTTTTAATATAGTGTCTTTGATATTACGAATTCGCGCAAATTGCAAAAGAGAATAGAAGTAATCCGCAACCAATGTAATGTATATGAATTTTTACATCATAATTGCTGCTGAGCGCTGCGGAACCCTTCATGAGCAAGTTCGACTCATGCGTTAGCATCTATAGTAGTCTGTGTTCGACTCGCACTTAGCAGTTTTACTAGATTTACTGACTCTCTTTAATGTACCGGCCTCTCTTTCTAAAAGCCTTAGGATATCGATTGCAATCTGGGGGCTGATTATGTATCTCAGTTGCCAACTCAAAATGGTTAACGGCAAATATTAATAATCAATCCTAATCCAAAACGTGCTGTACAAGATTGATATTTTGATCCATTTTTATGTTATCGCTTGCTAATAAAATATCTGTGGACAAGATAAATATGGCAATTAGGTATGGGATAGGCCGCCGGATACGCAGCTATCTAGATTGCTTGAAATCCATTAGATTGAGATACAATACTAACATTGGCCGTAAGTTTACATCAAATAGCTGTCAAATGACGTGTTTTATATTTGCTATCTCCGGTGACCTAGTGAAATACAGTAGAGATAGCAAACACAAATGACGTCGTTTGATGTACTCTTTCGCAGTTTGAGTTGGCAACTGAGATGTGTAATCACTCCCCTGTAATGACAACTAATGACTAATTCAGAATATTTTAATCTCGATTTTCTCAAAACGGTTAACTTCATGCCAAAAACTAAAAGCATATGAATACATTCAATTTGTAAAATCCAGGGAGGTTATGAAAGTCCAAAGTCTCCACAATACCTTAGAATTTATAGCATGTATTTTTCTTACTTTGGGTATTAGCGCATATTTTTCTTTAAAATCAATTTGTGTAATTCATCCAGAGACTTTTTTTTAATTTGCTTGTGTATAATTAATTATACATAATAGTAAGTTACAAAGAAATAAAATTGAGGAAGTTGATTTTAATCTACATGGTTTTAATTATTACGATGTTAACGACTACAATAATGATCTGTAATATAATGATGATAATAATAGCGACATATCAATCGAACGCAGACCATAAATCCATCTCGATTTTTTCGAACAGATGAGACGAAGGTTGACGAAATATAGCTTAGACATCAATTCAGACGAATCTCTCTAATATTAAAATCTCATCAAAATTAGCCTCGTATCTTCATGCGCGTGTCTCTGAAGAGGTAAGCAGAGGCACCCATGATTAGCCGAATGTTAGTACTTATACATAAGGCCAGGTTCCGAAACTCCATTCAATTTCCATCTCCCATAGCTCTTTATGACAGCTGTTTAACAAAAGTTCAGTTTAGAAGTCTAATATATTCAAGAAACGTATCGTTTTCATAAGAAACTTAAAAAAAACACAATTTTGAATTGCCAGAGTCGGGAACCGAACCCAAGAATCAAGTAGGTAGTGTGAATATCGTTACTATACCACAGAGAGGATAAATTTGTCTAGTGGTTTTAAGTTGCAAAAACAAACAAAAATAGTATGGTATCTTCAATGAACAGCCAACTTGAGATTATATCCTATTAATATTATAAATGCGAAAGTTTGTAAGTATGGATGTATGGATGTTTGTTACTCTTTCACGCTCGAATGGCTGAAAGGATTTGTCTGAAATTTGGAATACAGATTGTGACCTGGATTAACATACAGGCTATTTTAAATCCCGATCGCACACCGGGTTTCTGTGAAAACGCGGGCGAAGCCGCAGGTAGCAGCTAGTCGAAATATAAATCCACATCAGATTCAAGTTTAAGGTAAACTATTACTTAACGTCCGTTATTTTATTCCAAAAAACTTATGAATAAATATTAACTCATTTGTTATAGATGTGAAACAAAAACTGATAATTTGGGTTTGTACATTTTTTTTTATTGCGTGTTGTTTACTCACGTGATTAAACTATATGTTGAATCAGTTTTTAAATAAAGATTACACACGGCTTTGTCGGTTTATTGAAATAACTAATAGTAATGAATGAATGAATGAATGGATGAATGAATAAATGAATGGATGAATGAATAAATGAATGGATGGATGAATGAATGAATGAAAAAATGAATGAATGAAAGAATGAAAGAATGAATGAATGAATGAATGAATGAATGAATGAATGAATGAATGAATGAATGAATGAATGAATGAATGAATGAGTGAAGGAATGAATAATGAATGAATGATTTGAGGGATGGATGAATGAATTAATGAATTAACTTTGTTATGTACCAACATATATAAAAAAATACACTCTTTCACTTTTAATATTTAACTTTAGATACACAAAGGTGATCTTATCACTTCGGAGCGATCTGCGACAGATAAATCTTAGGGTGAAAGAGACTATTTATGCATTTAAAAAACCAAGTTAGGGGCATCATAAAACAAATATTTTTAAACGAATACTGCATAAATTTAAGGCCCTTACGGGTATGTGTATTACGAGTATCGAGTGCCAAATCTCACGATCCTTGTAGACCTGACTGGCTTCCTTTAATATTGACTTTTGTAAGCAACGTGTGTTTGTTATCATCAGAAATAACTCTACTTCTTATTTTTTCTAAAAGATAAAATTAATGAAAACAAAAAACTGAATTCGGTAAACACATTGTTTAAAATTGTAAAAGTAAAAGACAAAATGAAAAAATCGCGTCTTCGATAATATACATACAAACCAAATGAGCAATGTATTTTGATGTTATGTAACTAAGTTTTTGTAATTGGTAGGTTATTTATAATCTAGTTTCTTCAAAACAGCCTCTAATATAATCGTAATAATTAAATTTGTTATAGCCCAATTCATTAATTCGCTGATAAAATCGGAGTTGATAATAAAAACTACAAAAGCAGATCTGGACAGAAATATGCGACCTGGTGTTAAATTCATTCATATTTATTTTCAAGACTGTTATTTCAATATTGAAGTCCTCAACCTTGAAAGTTTAGAGGTGGGAACTTCGAAACAAGTATAATACCTAGTAGCATTGGTCTAAGGAGATACTGAGGTAGACGAAGCCTATTTACCCTTGCTTTAAACATTTAAAGTCTGAATAAGGTAGGGTTAAGATTTAACTTGTTGCTATTTTCTATGAAAAAATGGACTCGTGATATGTATGCTTGAATGCCGGTACGTACACACTGTAACTATTTATTTTCAAGTTACGTTGCTATTATATTATTATCTATTATATAGTTATATTATATTATATTATAAGTTATAATCGCCTCTGCGGTCTAGCTGTAGTTGTTGGACTTGACTGCATGAGATCCCGGGTTCGAATCCCAGGTCGGGCAACAAAAAGAAAATTGGATTTTTCCAATTCCAGTGCCTTGCAGTACGAACAGTAAAGGAACTAGCAAACATCTTTAAAAGTAACATTTTTAATTATTTATACGGGATACTCACGATCTCTTTTTATTTTATTTGTCGATATTTCGGCCTAGTTGCATAAGCCGTGGTCCCGTCGGGACCACGGCCTATGCAAAAATAATTAAAAATGTTATTAATTCGTGACGATTTAAGTTTAAAATCCTATCTTTAAAAGTGTTCTGGAAATATTCTAAGCTGACGAAGTCGCCTGCTAATGGCAACGTATTAATATTTTAAATACGAGATTTCAGGATGATATTTTAAAAGTATTCATTAAGACAAGAAGTTCTCTTTGGAGAGACTGAGTTGAAATGCTTATTTCACAATTTTTTTGTAAATTGGCCAAGGTTTTTCACCTACACATTAAATATAAAATCATTAAACTAATTAAATATACATATCGAACAATTTTTAAATTGTGTTTTAATATTATTATATTTCATTTGGCACGTTATTTGAATTTCGATTTAACTTGTTGCTATTTTCTATGAAAAAATGGACTCGTGATATGTATGCTTAAATGCCGGTACGTACACACTGTAACTATTTATTTTAAGTTACGTTGCTATTATATTATTATCTATTATATAGTTATAATATTATATTATAAGTTATCGCTTAATCGCTTCTATGGTCTAGCGGTTCAGTTGTTGGACTTGACTGCATGAAGTCCCGGGTTCGAATCCCAGGTCGGGCAACAAAAAGAAAATTGGATTTTTCCAATTTTCTAAATAAAAAAAATGTTGCTCGGGATAGGATATGTGCCCGGATGGGACATATCTTCGGGGATATGGTCGTGAAGATACTTTTATTATATTATTACTGCTATTATATAAATATTTTATTATCGTTATTGATTAATAATTTTCTACACTCCGAGAAATGAGAAATATTCTATCGATAGCAAAATACAAAAAGCATAAATTTTAGCGATAAAGACAAAATCTACGGCTGCAATTATTATCTATTATAATGTAATTGTATTATATTACTTTATTATTATTGCTATTATATGTATAGGTATTTTATTATCTTTGTTGGTTAATAATTTTCTACACTCCGATGTATTTCAGTCTTTGGATGTTGATTTTTGTAGAATACTCAGTCTATGTTTAGTTATATGCATATCGAATTTCATCAAAATCGATTTAGCAGTTTAGCTGTGAAAGAGCAACAGACAGTATACGCAATTATATTAGCAAGGACGTAATTTACGAGAACGTATTTAAATCACAAGATAAGTTCTTAATTTAATTATAATGGAAATACACATACCAGGTTTCAATTTCCTATTTACTCGAGAAGCGTAAGACAATAAATGAAAGTCATGATAAAGTCCACAATCACATTTCATTTTATATTGTCACGTTTATTGTAAACCACTAGCTTATAACATACACACTGTTAACATAATGCTACGTTTGGACATATATACTAGAATTAACTGTCAAGAATCAGTACTTATATAAAAACTTTGTTTACGTTGCAAATTTTCCACATGAGAATATTCTCAGTATAAAATCGGTGCCATTAAAAGTAACAAAAAACTTAAAAACAAGCGTCAAAATGGTAGCAATTTATAAAGATAAATCTTGAATCGGCAAATCGATTCAGACAAATGGAATGATAAATAACAATGCCCAGATTTAACAAAAATTAGAAAAAAAAGGTCACTGGTATAGCAAAATATATTTTTTTAGTATTTTACTTAATTAATAGACGTTGGGTATCTCCTTCTAACTACTTACATTTCAAATAAATACGTATAAATAATATAGAACGGACTTTTCCTCTTTTTCTTTTTTTTAAATTCCAAGATGTATTGAGAAGACGTAAGAATAATAATTTACCCTCGACTTTCATTTAATATTGGTTACTGAGTATTTTCAGTAGCATTTTTTTCCTTCGTTCAACTTTTCATGGCACGCTAGTCTCATTTAGCAGTTTACTTAAAATTAACATTAAATTGCCGATAAAAGTTATATTTATCTATGTATAAGAATATAATGAAGTTGAAGCGTTTTAATTTATAAAATGATTTAAAAAATTTAACTAGATTTTATATTGCCTTAATAAAGCCTTTTATGTTTTCTTGTAGGCAAACGGGATGAAACGTATTCTATGCCCGTTTCCTGGCTCTAAGCTATCTCCCCATCAAGTTTCAGCCAAATCGGTTCAGCCATTCTTGAGTTATAAAATAGTGTAACTGAACAAGACTTTCTTTTATTTATTGAATATGTGCAATATTTCTTTTTCTTTTGTAAACTATGTTCATTTCTTCTTTTAGTTAATATTATTCTTTTGGAAGACAAATGGTCTCCTAATACATAAAATTAAAGACATATCATCACTTAAGCCACTAGCAACCAACACATATATAAGAAGAAATTGCAATGTCAGAGATTGTGTTATAAGAAGCTGCAACAAAGCACCATAACGAAAAAAACATCGCTCAGTAAAATTTCCACAACGGTTCATAGCCCCATTAAAGTTTAAGCTGGATGGATAAAAGGCCCGTGGAAGATTCCATTGAATAACAACCTTTCCAGAGCACTGTTGGATTTCCCCAAATTCGATCTCGGTCCTGCATAATCAATTCCCATGTGTGGGAAAGAGATAACATCATCAATAATTATATCGCTTATTTTTTGCTGCATGAAACGGTTATACTGACTTGCGGTTTTGAATAACTGTTTACATATTTGATTATAAGAGGGATTTTACAATAACATTTCTTCAAATAAAAACAAATAATCACGAATTTTATCTTATCATTTGACAGCAGGCTAAAAAAACAAAACTGTACCTCTGAAATAATTCAACATCTATGAATATGACAGCTATCAAAAATCACGAATTACAGAGAGTACTGATTATTAGCATTACTAGTGTTTTTTAATATTAAAATGCATTTAAGGATACGGTTTTTTTACTACCACATATTTGAACTACTGACTGAAGGCTGGACTCTAATAATTATTGCAAAAGCTTAAAAATAACAAACGAACTTACAAAAAATACCTAAACAATTACGCTACCAATGACAACTTTCAACATTTAATATTATGTGATTTAAAAGGGCGATACTAATTTTAATTGTTTATAAAAAAATATATACTGAAAATGAAGATTTACTAATTGACTAGTAGTCTTAAGCATTACAGTGAAAGCTTAAAAGATTGTTTGTCTCATAAGATGACGAATACTTATTCGTTATCTTATATACTAGAATAACTGTCAAGAATCAGTACTTAAATAAAAACTTTGTTTACGTTGCAAATTTTCCACGTGAGAATATTCCCAGTATAAAATCGGTGCCATTAAAAGTAACAAATAACTTGAAAACAAGCGTCAAAATGGTAGCAATTTATAAAGAAAAATCTTGAATCGGCAAATCGATTCAGACAAATGGAATGATAAATAACAATGCCCAGATTTAACAAAAATTAGAAAAAAAAAGTCACTGGTAAAGCAAAATATTTTTTTTTAGTATTTTACTTTATTTTAATACTCGACTGATGAAGCCTTTTGCGCCCCATTGACACCGTTACTGGTGAGTCGCTAGCTTAAGTGCAGTATCTTAGGCCAGAAGGTAAATTTGCCAGTGGAACGCGAACCGCGGAATATGACAATAGAAAGCACAGACGGTATGGCGGCAGGAATTCAACCACCTACTAAAAATATGTAAGTATTTTTTAATAATTAAAAGATGACTTTACGATACTTAAAATACCTGTGGATTTGGACAGACCAATGCGATGACTTTACTATACATAAAATAAAAGTGGATTTAGACATACCTATCAATACACAAATTATACAAAAACGAATCCAACCTCAAAGCAAGCAATCATACGCCCATATAATAGATATCAGTCCACGACTCCAGTACCTAAGACTTGAATAAATTTATTATGACCACCCCGACCCAAACATGCAGATATCGAAGTCTACCATGTTGGTAGAGTTTCGCAGCGATTCACCCGGATTGGGACCACCGCCTTACCTATTCCTGCCACCATAACGTCCAACGCTTGCCGGACGTGTTCCGGTTCGGAGGGTAAGGTAGCCGGTAAACTTACTTTTGCTCGAGGCCTAACACCCAGGCCTCAGATTGGCAACGAACCATTACCATCTTTGGTGTTTCTAGGCGGCGTGAATTTCTTACCATCAGGAAATCCGTCTGCTTGTTTGCCTTCCATTATCATAAAAAATAAATAAAAAAAACATAAATTTCTGTTTCCGTCGGGAAGTAAACCCCAGGCCCTTTGAAAGAGTCAGGTATGTAAGCTACACCGCTTCACTACATAGTATAATACAAAATCGCTTCCTCTGTCCCTATGTCCCTTTGTACGCTTAATTCATTTTTAATTAAACAATTTTTAAACCAACGCAACGGATTTTTTTAATAGATAAAGTGATTAAAGAGGAAGGTTTATATGTATATTTCATAACCGTGCGAAGCCGGAGCGGGCCGCTAGTTCTAATACAAAGTACAATGCCGATCAATCAACCTTTACATAAGGAACCACAAAAATAAAGTAGCGGATTTACTCACAAAACCATCTTTACACTTGAGTAACATATTTACTCTAAAAAACCACAAAAAATCTCATTAAAATGTATATAATAACATTGTTTTTGGTTTGTGAATACGTAATATGTTTACAAGTTCCTACTGTTAAAATCACCTAATATTATTCGAATATAATCCCACGCAGTTAGCTATTTTATAAAAGATACTAATTACATATCCTATTAATATTATAAATGCGAAAGTTTGTAAGTATGGATGTATGGATGTTTGTTACTCTTTCACGCTCGAATGGCTGAACGGATTTGTCTGAAATTTGGAAGACAGATAGATTGTGACCTGGATTAACATATAGGCTATTTTAAATCCCGATCGCACACCGGGTTTCTGTGAAAACGCGGGCGAAGCCGCAGGTAGCAGCTAGTTATTGATACTTCAAGATTGCAAAAGTCTGATTTAACTTTTCCACGGATAATTGCAAAAATGTTTTCAAGGTTCCGTAACCAATAGAAGTATTAATGTCGATTCAAAATATGCCTATCGAAAAGCGTTTGTGATTGAAATTAAACGAAGGCCTTTCACGAGGAACTTATAATAAACTAACAATGATAATTTTACAAGTAGAAAGAAGGTGTTTTAGCGCCATAAAGAAAAAAAAATATATCGGTTTGTCGTAATTATTGGACTTCGTATTTATATTGAGTTTTCTCACTGCCTCGTTGGTCGAGTGGCTAGGGTTCGATTTCCGATTCTGGTAGATACCAGAATAATCGGAATAGATATTTAAGTATTTCTATGTCTTAGAATCGTTGACTAACACCCACTCCCCGTGTTGGTCCGGGCTCCTTTGTAGAATAGACCATCTGCCTTCCTTGCCAGGCAGCTCGTAAAAGGCGAGCATAGGCTTACCATCACTAACACCGTGACATCCGACTAGGTGGTAGAGTTTGGCAGCGACTCGCCCGGATTGGTACCACCGCCTTACCTATTCCTGCCGCCATAACGTCATGACGTGTTCCGGTTCGGAGGGTAAGGTAGCCGGTAAACTTACTTTTGCTTGAGGCCTAACAACCCGTCATCAGTTTGGCAACGCACCATTACCACCTTTGGTGTCTCTAGGCGGCGTGAATTTCTTACCATCAGGAAATCCGTCTGTTTGTTTGCCTTCCTGAAACATATAAAAAAAAACTCAAGCATATAACTTTGGGGTTAGATTCAATTTGTGTAACTTATCTAGAAACTATTTTTTGTTATATTTATTGAGTAAAATAAATCAATTTTGGTTGTATTATGCAAAATTTTGTTCAGTAAAAGTGTATAAATGAAACAATAATAAATTAGCGTAAGTGTAAGTGTGTGTAGTTTAGTAATAAACAATAATAAATCTCATTGTGAGATATAATAAGTGATAAGTAAGAATAAGTGAGGCCACTGCGTTACTCAAAACCCATGACTTTCTATGCGACTTATAACTAATTTTAAATCATTTAAACCTGTTTAAACCCGATAGATAGAACAATGAATATCGAATAAACGTTGGATTAAAAAAAGGGCATATTTAAGCTTACACTCGATAACAGAACGCAGTTTTCGACTAATCTATTCGAAAGTGATCTTACCATATATAGTATATATGGTAAGAAATATACAGTATATGGCAAGATATATATAGTAGTTGTAATGGTTTAATCCAAATATAAGAATTCTTACTTTTTTAGTGTGAGAAGAAGCAAACAAGAAGACGGCATGATGTTTGGCATGACAACAAAGATGTTTTCGGTGCGTCGCTGGCCTAGTATGCAAACCTATTCTATCCTCAGGAACATGACAGTTCATTATGGCAGCAAGAAAGGATAATGCGGTAGACCCCACCAGCGCACTTTACCATACACGTGATATTTCTACCGGAATTCGCAAAAAAGCGGTAACCTTTTTGTCAATTTTGCTCTCAAAAGACAAAAAATGTGGGCTAATATTAGTTATTCCTACGTCAATGCTTATTTTCGTCTTCAATTTGTTAGTAAGTGTGGATATGTATTTATTCGTGTAACATATTTGTACATTTGTGACGCTCTTGGTATTAAGGATGTAGGTCTATTTCAATGAGTATTTAATCAATTGCTTAGTTTCAATCTTGTAAATGTCAATTTTGACATAAGGCTTATTAAAATTCAATATGGCGACAACCAAACACATTATAAAAAAAAGTCACTCAGTAAAGTATAATTTATTATATTCTTTATATAAAAAAATGTCAAAAATAACATTTTTTATTTGATAATACAACGACTACTGCACTGATTTAGATGAAATTTGGGATAAAGATGACGTACGTTGCTATTAGATTATGGCACCACCGCCTTTCGATGTTAATCAACTTTAAAAAAGGAGGAAGTTTTCAATTTGACTGTCTCTCTCTCTCTCTGTGTGTGTGTGTGTGTGTGTGTGTGTGTTTGTGTTTTCTGTATGTTTGTTACGCAATTACTCCGTCAATAGCCAACCGATTTCGATGGTTCTTTTTTAGTCCTTCTTGT
>NJDC01009109.1:66580-78851 GCA_002245475.1 Calephelis virginiensis
AATTGTACAAAATGCCATCAAAATTGACTAATTTCACTCAATATTAACACGAAATTCAATAATTATGAAAAAAACTTCGACCATCTTTTCTCTCGATGGCGCCAAAACTCTGTAACATATTTGTACATTTGTGACGCTCTTGGTATTAAGGATGTAGGTCTATTTCAATGAGTATTTAATCAATTGCTTAGTTTCAATCTTGCAAATGTCAATTTTGACATAAAGCTTATTAAAATTCAATATGGCGACAACCAAACACATGATAAAAAAATGTCACTCAGTAAAGTATAATTTATTCTTTTCTTTATATAAAAAATTGTCAAAAATAACAATTTTTTATTTGATAATACCACGACTACTGCACTGTTTTAGATGAAATTTGGGATAAAGATGAAGTACGTTGCTATTAGATTATGGCACCACCGTCTTTCGATGTTAATCAACTCTAAAAAAGGAGGAAGTTCTCAATTTGACTGTCTCTCTTTCTCTCTCTCTCTCTCTTTCTGTGTGTGTGTGTGTGTGTGTGTGTGTGTGTGTGTTTTCTGTATGTTTGTTACGCAATTACTCCGTCAATAGCCAACCGATTTCGATGGTTCTTTTTTAGTCCTTCTTGTTTCGTCATTCCATATTAATTTTATCATAATCCGGCTAGTGGTTAAAACTACTAGTAGGATGTTTTTCGCTTAAGCGAAATGATATAGGAGAAAGCGAAAGAATGAAGCATTGGTATAATTAGAAAACTACTAGTAGGATATTGACAAAATTTATGTAGGACCATTTTGGAACCATTAGCAAAAATATATATCAAATCGCGACCCAATGAAATAATTGGAGTAGATTTTTGCAGTTTTACTGTACTTAAATATTTTATTCCCATAATGTCAGTGCTCTTCAATCAAAAGTACTAAATTAAAGAGTCCGGTTGACTAATAGATAAACAAAAACATTTTAGCATAAACTGCACACATGTTTGGTGCAAATTGGCGTCGTGTATTTCTAAACATCAGGCATTATAGCAGCTTATTACTCCCTCAACTAACTAACATTAGAATATTTTAATACTTACAGCAAGATGATACTTACCTTACCTGATGGAAAGTAAAGAAAGATCGAATGTGAAATTATGCTAAGCCAAAATGTGCATAACGCTTTCTTTGGAAGCGTTTAATTTTTAATGCTCCGAAAAAAAATTCTTAGGCAATGGTTCCGTTTAACTAATATATGCGCATGAAGACCTTTTCGTTCGCGTGCAAGGAATATCCCCCATACCAGGTTCCTCTCGGATAATACCACTAGACGAACACAGTCACATGTAGCTGCTAGTAGCGAAAACAAGCGCTTCCTGCACTCATTTTTGTCAAAACCTGTATTAAATCGCTGTCTCATAAAAAATTAAACATTCATTGGAGTGTCTCAAAACTACTAAAACCAGTAAAGTTAATGTTTTATGGCGGAGAATATTTTATTATTCTATCAGATTTACAACAGCTTCGCAGGATGTGTATGAATATATAATTATGACAGGTCAAAGCGCATAAAAATGTTTGTTTTGTTTCGAATATTCTCAAGCAAGGACCGAGAAATTAAGATAAAAATAAGTGTATTTCGCGTTTCATGTCATCTTTACTAAAAAAATAAACATAAATTGAATTGTCGCAGAGTTATTTAAACCTGTAACATTTATAGTTTACTAGCTGTTCCGGCGAACTTCGTTCCACCCGTTCAGTTTGTATGGGAAAAAATAAAGTATTGCTTTTCCCATTTTCCCTGCAACTTATCAGGGTTTTCTCTTCATAAGAACCTTCTTCTGACAATAACTAATACAACAAAAAAAGAATTAGCCAAATCGGTTCAGTCGTTCGATAGTTATGCGCTTACCAACACATTTAGCAATTCATTTTTATATTATAGAAGATTATGAAAAAAGCTGCGTTTTCTTAGTTGATTTACATCGGCTGTATACAGGCTGTATCTGAATATATACGGCGTATCAAACCTCACTCACTTGTTTTTGTCTATAATATTCCCGAACTGAGAATATGTGATATAAATAAGTCGATTTTGTTCACGATTCATTTCACAGTACTCATATATACCTATATATATTGGACTGTTACAAAATTGTTTAAACCTGTAATATCTAGTTTATTATAAAAATATTTCGTTCTTTTAGATGATGTACAGCAGCTGTATACGGGCTGTATTTAAATATATTATGGTTATGGCGTGCCAATCCCCATTAAACTTGCTTGTTTCTGTTTTAAATATTTTCAAGCAAGGACTGGGAAGATGAGATATAAATAAGTCGGTTTTGTTTACGTTTAGATATGTCATGTCATTTATATCTAACATATATAATTCTCGTGTAACGGTGTGCGTGATTGAACTCCTCCGAAACGGCTCGACCGATTTTCGTGAAAATTTGTGAGCATATTGAGTAGATCTGAGAATCGGCCAACATTTATTTTTCGAACCCCTAAGGGACAAGGGTGACTCACCCCAAATTCATTTACTAAAATCACATAAAAATGCAGCAGAGCAGTGTCTGCTGGGTCAGGTAGTAAACATATAAATCGAGTAATAATTTAAAACTGCTACATCCATTTTTTTTCATTAAAATATTGCATTCTTTTAGTCGATATACATCTGTATACAGGTTATATCTGAATATGATATGGTTATCACAAGACAAAACGCATAAAAGCTTATTTGTTTTTATAAATCTAAACTATCCACAGCCAAGGATAACGTGTGTCATAAATGTAAATAAAATGGCTTTGTTTAGCGTTTTAATAAGCAACAAAATAGCAACATTTATAACTAATTTAGTTAGCCTTCATCTGTCGCTAGGCTATAGTTTTTATGTAAAATTTTGTCATTCTCGATCTAGGCGAGACTATAAAACAAATAAACATATTTTATATTGTGTTTGCTTGTCTTTCTTTCATATAATATTTGCAAAATATCAATGACACAGTAAGTTTATAAAAATCAACTCGAATTGTTAAAAAACAAATATTTCCGACACCATTAAATGACAAAAATATTATTAAAAAACATGTAAATATTGAAATACATAGAACATTATCTGCTTATATATTTATGGATTAAGAATATAGCAACGAACAATCAATTTCCAATTGTTAAATTTCAATTTCCAATCATGATTACGTAACCATGATTTATGACAGATAAAAAATGTACACCTTCTTTACATTCTGTATATGTCATCCTTGTAACTACTTATGTAACAATCGTTTATAATTACGCGTTTAAAATTGTTTTTACAAGATTATAGCCAAACTAGCTTCTCCCTATAATCACAATGATTCTTAATTTATTAAGGCACTGGCGACTGCCAAGCACGATCATTAAAAACATTTAAATACAAAGTTTAGGTATACATATAAATTACGTGCTGTACCTAAACAAAAAAAAACAGTCGGATTTAAAACTTCCTCTTTTTTGAAGTCGGTTAAAAATAACTATTAAAATCTGTTTCTCGTTGGCCAAACAATTTCGTAATCTGATAGCGGAGTAGGGTTTTTATGACAATACGATTAAATTATTTTTATTGTTCCATCATCAGTAGGGTTACTCTTGAAACTCGATTCATGCGATATTGTAAATTGGAATCGGATATTTCACATTACGTACTCTTGAACACAATATTAGCGAATAATAGACATTTAGTTGAGAGTTTTGGCGCCATCGAGAGAAAAAATGGTCGCAGTTTTTTTCATAATTATTGAATTTCGTGTTGATATTGAGTGAAATTAGTCAATTTTGGTGGCATTTTGTACAATGTTGTTCAGTGAAAGAGCACAAATGAAATAATCATGAAAAAATTAGCGTATCGTGTATTTCCTCGTTACCGCCAAATCTCATTACATGAGCTTAAGTAAACAGGCCACCGCTTTACCCAAGAGCTTGACTTGACTTCCTGACGACTTATAACTGATGACTAATTAAAATTATTTGAAATTGATATAAAATTTGATGCAAATTTCTACTTGAGTAATGGCTAAATACTAACGTGAAGGCCAAAACCTAAAGAAAGAATTGTGACATTTAGTTATTTATAAGCAATAAATTATTTTATCGGATTCGTTGAATTCTTTGAAATTAAATGTTAATAGGCTGTTTTAAAAATCTTGCAAAAACTTAAATGTCACGAAATAATATATTTTCCAAATGAATAAAAGATAATTAGTTAATTACACATATATTTTCTTGTTATTTTGTCTACTTAAATGATATCAAATTTTGTTAATTGAATTATGAAAACTGATTGACGAAATTGACGAAAGGCGGAGGTTATCTAATTGACGGGGACGTAATTAATTTTTTCAAAAAAGCAGGAGATTCTCAATGCGACTGCAATTTTTTGTTTATTCCTTACGCAATTAATCGTCTAATAGATAACCGATTTTGAAAGGTTTTTTAAAAACGGTAGGTCATGATTATTAGTATATACCGAGGTAGTCCCATATTAGTTTTATCATAATCCGACCAGTGGGCTTAAAGTTATACCTACTTAATAGTACATAAATTGTTCACATCGTAGTATACATTATTATTAATAACTCAAAAACTAAAAGAAAGAAAGAAAATATATTTAGTTTCTATACCTCTTATCGTAGGTGCTTGGTGGAATTCCATTCTTGATGCAATTTATTTACAAGCACTTGTATTTTACACAATATGTTTTTTTTATTTTTATAGGTAAGCCAACCGGTTTCGCTATACAAGCATCATCAGGGCTATATAACAACAAGTTGAAGTTGTGGAAAGTACAAGTTTTTGTAAATAAATTGCATCAAAAATATATTTATTTGCGGAATATGCGTGTTGTAGATGTTGCAAAATGACTTAAGCTTTTAACATATTCTACCACATTGTGCTGTGCAAATACTTTAATATTTATAAAAGTAATTATTTAATTATGTACACAATGTTTTAATGTTCATACAAAAAATAGTTTTATATTTATTACAATTTGAATTATAAATTACAAACAATTTTAAAATGTAAATAAATTTAACCCTGTCTACTAAATACTATTAGGATGTTGATAAAATGTATGTCGGACTATTTCGGAACCATTTACTATCTTTCGAAAAAAGGCTATCAAATCGCGACTCGTTATCCAATGAAATAATTAGATTCCGTTTTTGCAGACTTACTCATTCATGTTTTAAAACCTTTCTACAGAGTAGTCCAATTTTGATATTTTTTTGCCTAGACAAAGAGTATAAAGTATATTCTATATTCATTTTGTGGTAATTGGTTCAGCGCTTTTGAACTATACTTTACAGCTTACAATATACTTCATTGTTAACCGACATCCAAAATAGGAGGAAGTTCTCAATTCGACTCTTTTTGTGTATTTGTTACGCGATTACTCGGTCAAAAGCCAACCGATTTTTATTTTTTTTTTTGAAAGTTAGGTTATGACTCCTAAAAGGTCTCATTTTCATTTTATCACGAGCGACCCAACTATCGGTTTTTGAGTTATCCTTAATCTTGCATAAATGTTTCACTTAAGCGAGAGTATATAGGAGGAAGCGGAAATTGAAGCATTGTTAAGTATAACTCAAAAACTACTAGTAAGACCATAAAATTTATTTGGGACCATCTCGGATTCATGAGCTATCTTCCGAAAAAATAACGATCAATATAAAATGAAAGATAGTCCGTTTTTTAAGTTTTACTGCCCTTAATTATTTACTTACAACAACCTACATACAATTGTTTATTTTATTGAATCAGGCGTTACTTTGCGGAAATCCATTATAAAAGATGTAAAATAAGCCTTTATTTTGCTAATTCCGCGTAAGCAGTGTAACCGTTGTGGCAAATAATCCTCCAAACGACACAGAATGTGACAAGCCTAACTAACGTCCCCACCCCTCCGCGACCAGAACACGAATATAGAAAGAGCTCGGGAAACAATATAAATTGTCACGTTCTTTACATGTGACAACCCTACCTAAAGTTCCCACCTCCCACCTCCGCGACCAGATCACAAATAGAGTCCGAACACGGGAACTGTCGGAAGCAAAATAAAGGCTTATTTTACATCTTTTACAATTGTTTACTTACACGAGATAATATTGAAATTCCTGTCGGTCTTCTTGGCGTATGGTAGAACTTTCAAGAATATGCAGCATATCGTTTAACAAGAGGTTAAAAATTAGGTAGGTAGTCGTGTTGATTACATTAATCATAACAAGCCAGTTGATAGAGCATTTTAGAATATTCCAGAAATATTGTGGTTATCTGTGTATTATAGCTTTATTAATTAATCGATTTATATAACCTGTTCTTGTACTTTACTATTATAAGCTACGAACTATAGGTACCTATACACTACACTACTGTAAACTAGTAGTAGTCCTGACTGACATTGTTATATCTTACTAATAAATATTGATTTAAACTAACAATTGTTTTTCATGAGTTTTGGCGCCATCGAGAGACAATGTAGTTTTTTCGTAAATATTGAACTCGTGTTAATATATTGAGTGAAATAGATAGGTAAATACTGGCGCCATTTTGTGCAATTTTGTTTAACGAAAATGCACAAATAAAATTATTATGAAGAAATTGGTGTGTCTGACTAGGTGGTAGAGTTTAGCAGCGACTCGCCCGGATTGGTACCACCGCCTTACCTATTCCTGCCGCCATAACGTCATGACGCGTTCCGGTTCGGAGGGTAAGGTAGCCGGTAAACTTACTTTTTCTCGAAGCCTAACATCCCGGCCTCAGGTTGGCTACGCATTATCACCTTTGGTGTCTCTAGGCGGCGGGAATTTCTTAACATCAGCAAATCCGTCTGCTTGATTGCCTTCCAATATCATAAAAAAATATGACTAATTTTGAATAATTTAAATCCGATTTTGTTAAATCAGGTAACTCATGAAAATTTCAACTTGACTAATGGCAAATGCAAGCGCTAGTGCCAAAAACTAGAAAAAGAACAAAAACAATTTTATAAGAACATCGTCTTGACATTTGTGGTTATTCTGCTGAGCGCCAACTAAACTTATTTTGAGCGAATGCTATATTTTTCCAGTTAATCAAAGAGAAAAAGATGGAACATTTTAGATATGTCAGATTAGTCCGGACATGTCAATTTGTAGCGTTTTCAGTCAACCTTTTTTCCAAGTACTAAAAGTCTGTAGAAAAATCATGTACGCATAATCTAATATGACAGCATTAAACGTGTTTTGTCTCTTTCTATCACTATTGTTAAAACAAGGTAGCGATCACTTTAAAATAGTTTAGTAAGTGCGCAATATAATTACCATCAATAATTAACTTACCGACAACGAGTTATCAAAATTGGTGCATCCGTTAACGCGTGATGCGATGACGAATGCGCGGTTCCTATATTCAAGAAACGAGCCGTTTTGATTACGTGTGGTGGAATTTTTCACGATTAGTTAGATTGCTAACAACGGATACTTGTTTTGGAACTCTGAACATTTTTTGAAAATATAAGCAACGCTCCGTTACTTTTGAGCAAACTACGAATGGCTAAGCTTAGGTACGGATTGCTTTTCGTTGATTATAGGAATGGGGCATAATGGCAGGAGAGATTCATTTTTATGTGTAAATAAGAAAATAGAGTTGTAACACGTGACACTCGACATTCTCTACCTAATCCACAAGGGACTTGACGTAAAGATTTACTAGAAGGTACTATACTGTACTATAGATGAAGTGTCAGCCAGATTGTCTGTGTGTCATCTAATTACCTATTTGTTTCTTTAAGATTGCAACATGAAAAAGCAGATTGATTTCTTGATTAATACACGTCGTAAAAACCAAAGGAGCTAGCAAATAAAGGCCTCATGCGTTAGAAAGTTTACCTGTCATTCTAGCCTCCAGACCGGAACAAAATAATGGTGAGCACTGACTAGCGTTGATAACGGTTAATGACAGACGAGATACGAAAGCAGTTAGTTTATACTCTTTTAGGGAGTCCAAGATCAACGGCAACTAATATTTATAAATTGGTTGATTAGATAAAATCGAGTTTGGCAAAAAATTTGCCCTTTTAAAGATATTATTCTTTAATCATCTGTTTGATAAGGAAATAATATATTATAACTGAGGAATATAACTGTTATTTAATTAAATTGATTCTGTATTATTTTTTATAATTAAAAAATATCAACTTGTTCGTCAACTGCTTTAGTTTTTTACTCATATTTAGCTTACGAGGCAGCTTTGAAATATTGAAATAAAATATAGCCTCTCCAAGTTCTAGTCTATTTCTACAGCAAAATTTCTTAAACCAAGTTAGCCATTCTGATGTTCATACCTATAACATCAGGATTGCTTATTCGTTTAACAGCATCATTAGGGCTGCCTGTTACAACGTTTTTTCTTAACTAAAAAAATCTTTACATTTTTTTACAATTGTACGTTTTCTTTAAGAGTTGTCTTTGTTTTTAAATTTCCACAAGTAACAAAAAATACGATTTATTATTTACGAAACACGCGGCAACTCTGGGCAATAGAAATTATAGGTGCGTCGCTATAGTACGGCCGGTCATACTTACTTGGATAACCCGGACAAATTGCTGGACAGAACTGTACCTAGCGGTTTTGTCAGTAATGACTGATGACTCATTTGACCGCTCGTTAATCTTTACTGTTATAATTTTCTTTAACTTTTTTAAATTTTGTAATGTTATAACATTTTTTTATATTTAATAATAACCTTTTGCTAACTAAAATAGAAAATTTGAGCATAACTGTTCCATCCGTTCATGTGAGGTACTACGACCACGGGAGCGATTCCTTTTTATTGATACTAGTAGTCGCCCATTGGTCGAAATTCGACCATAGTAAATTTTAATATCTTGTTGATAAGAAAGCCATTGTTTTCAAACTTTTTAGTGCGTCATATGTGATCTTTTATCGTTATCATCTTCTTCTTCTTTTATTAATATGGCCTTCAATCGTTTCTCACGTCTTATTTAGCCAATGTCAGGTACATCGTTATCAATATATTTGTTTGTGTGTGTCAAATGTATGGTAGTGTGGATAATGTTTTATTTATTGATTTAATGTACTTTATAAGCATTATTATTGAAAAATATTAGCGTTTAGCACTTCTCCTACACATAAACTATAAGTGTGCCAAATTTTATGCTCCTGCGTCGGCGCAATTTTCGTAAAAAGGGATCCAAAGTTTTGGCATCACGTATTAGTTTATAGATAAATATAGGTACAGGAAGTAATAAAAAAGATCACTCATTGATGACAGAAAGTAATCATGAATTCAAGATACTAAACATGACATATTCGTAACACTACGTGACCGACTGGACATATTTGCACGTACACTTTGAGTTTGTGTAAACAAACCTTACAATTCATTTTATTTTAAAACAAACCAACTAATTGATTTCTTGTAAGTTTGTTCACGTGCTTGATCATTACATAATGGTTCATATAATTTGGTTTTTGCTAATCATTAACCTTTAATATATTCTGTCTGGTCTTGTCTTTACATTACTAAAGACGTGCCAAAAAATGGAGCTTGTTCTATAATCTTTTTTACGCGGCAACAATATAACTGATTTCACTTCGTTACTTTAAATTCGAATAAAAATACCTTACCTTAAAGGTAAATACAGTAGTCCCTACGTTGTCTCGCAAATATTAAATATCATAGGATTATTTATACTATTACATACACTTTTGTTTAATTATTGAAAGACGGGTATGCGGTAAGTAATGCCACTGCGTCCAACACTACATGAAGCGCAGTTAAACTGCAAAAAACTGACTTTGATATAAATAAGTAGCTAATTCGTCGAAGTTCACAAAAATTGCGTATTTTTCTCTATTTTCTTATGATTCAATAATCAGATCCAAACTTGGTGGCTCTCTCTCGAACAAGCAACTCGAAACGATGCTCTTTCAAAAAAAATCGTTTTAAAAATGACGAAGACATCGATTAACATGCCTCAAATATATAGGAGTATATAACGTCCTCTTATTTTATAAATCGGTCAATAAATACGTTTACAAAGTGCTAAATCATTTAGATCTCCCGCGGGAAGCCGTTAAGATACCTGTTGAGTTGATGATAAAAATAACCCAATATAATATATTTTCCAAATATCTTATCATTTTTATGTTAAAATTCACATGTCAGCATATCTTGAGTCGGGAAAATCAGAAGGCTTCTCAACCTTTGAACTATTAGGACGAAATAATTGTGGCTGCGTAATAAATGCGGCCGCCAGTACTTATACTGTAATACAAAATTCTTCTTCTTTTAAAATTGTTACAAAATAATCTCCACCAGGATACCCGTGTGCTTGTTACTGACCTCACATATAAAAAAATCACATGTGGCTATTGTATTACACTAGGTATGTACCTACAAACGTAAATTAAACCTGCTAATTGACAAGGAAACTGATGTCACGTTTTGACGAAAATGAAATGGTCAAAATAGGTACCTATTCCATATTAAGAAAAAATATTGTTTAAAATTGGGCTACTTTATATATATATATGTATACACTTTACTTTATATACACATTAAGTTATTATTTTTTTCTTCGCCGTTCTTTCGCCGCTTATAAATTAAAATAACACAACATTCACGAATTATTCAGTTTAAAATTAATCTGCCAAAAAACCTTGTTTTTTATTAAAAGATAAAATTCAATAAAATGTAGAAGGCAAAGAAAATATAAGTAATTATTATAACACGTTTTCGCAAAAAGCTTTTGAGTTCTCATACAGCCTACTAACATTTGCCTTGACATTTGGTAGGTAAGTATATGGGACACACTTTTTTTCATCTAACATTTATATTTTAATCTGTAAATGCGAGAGAAACGTGCTGTAGTTGCATTTGGCGCCAATCGGTCTGTTAACCCGACGCAAGTATAAGTGTAACAATTTATTTATGGTACCCAAGAGCGATAGCAAAATACTAGATGCTATGGTTGGTGAAACAAAAAATGTAGAATATCAAATAAAGTAGCAATTATAAAAACCTGACATTTTTATTAACTAGCTATTTCGTTAGAGTAGAATAGTTACGATTTTTGACCTTTGTGAGTTAGTTTTTGAAAAATAAACATATATTTTAATAGTATTTTTTGCTATATGCATGTCAAGTTTCATCAAAATCGGTTCTGCATTTTAGCCGAGAAAGAGCAACAGACTTTCGCTTTCGCTTTATAAAATTAAGGATATATGATAACTAATATCGATGAAGGACTACAATTTTTCCTTGCTTTTGAGAAACATACTTAAAAAAATGTACGAACATTCATAACTTGTTCCATATTCCCTGTGATTTAGAAATGTTATGAAGGAGACTTCGTTTTACTGTTTTCGTTTAATTGTAATTTTGTATCTGTATTTTTAACTTATCAATAGCAATTTGTATCACGCAACCACGTAAAAAGTTAACTAGTCTATCATTAAATATAGTACCTTCTACTTTTTTGGCACTACTGAGAAAAAAATATAATTTCGTGTGGGTGCATATTGAGTAAAATTGGTCGATCTATTTGGAATTTCGTATAATTTTGTCCAGTCAAAGTGTACAAGTGAAGTATTCAAGATGAAATTAGTATCATGTGTTTCTTGGTTGCCGCCAAATCTCACTAACTTATTTTAAACTTATAACTAAGTAATTTTGAATACGTAATTAAGCACGAGTTTGCTAAATCGGGTGACTTGATACAGACTTATAATTAAGTGACTTATGGCAGATGCTAACGCCCATGCCAAATACTAAAAATATAGGTACATAATGGTAAAAATAAAATACAAGTAGAAAATATGGAAGCCGTGACAGCATGGCCAAAAGTTCTTAGCCGGTCCCAGAAAGATACAATTAATTAACTTAAAAAAAATAGAATAAGAACTGTCATCTTGTCGCAAATAAACCAGACAAAAAAAAGGAGTTTTGGCGCCATCGTGAATGAAGATAGTTGTAATTTTTTCACAATTATTGAATTTAGTGTAAAATATGAGTAAAATTGGTTAATTTAGGTGGGAATTAGTTTGATTTTGTTCAGTGAAAGTGCACTAATGAAATAATCATAAAGAAATTAGTGTATCGTGAATTTCCTCGCTGCCGCGAAATCTCATAAACGAGCTTGTGTAAGGAAACCACCGCTTTACTCAAGATCCAGACAAGACTGTGTAAATAGTGACTAATGACTAAAATAAGGAATTAATATAGAAGACATAAATTGAAAATATATAACAAGAAAAA
>NJDC01009109.1:82354-96370 GCA_002245475.1 Calephelis virginiensis
AGAAGGCTTCTCAACCTTTGAACTATTAGCACGAAATAATTGTGGCTGCGTAATAAATGCGGCCGCCTGTACTTATACTATAATACAAAAGGTAAATTATTCTTCTTCTTCTTTTTAAATTGTTACAAAATAATCTCCACCAGGATACCCGTGTGCTTGTTTGCTGACCTCACACATAAAAAAATCACATGTGGCTACTGTTTTACACTAGGTATGTACCTACAAACGTAAATTAAACCTGCTAATTGACAAGGAAAATGTCACGTTTTGACGAAAATGAAATGGTCAAAATAGGTACCTATTCCATATTAAGAAAAATTATTGTTTAAAATTGGGCTACTTTATATATATGTATATACTTTACTTTATAGACGCATTAAATTATTATTTTTTTCTTCGCCGTTCTTTCGCCGCTTATAAATTAAAATAACACAACATTCACGAATTATTCAGTTTAAAGTTAATCTGCCAAAAAAACCTTGTTTTTGTTATTAAAAGATAAAATTCAATAAAATGTAGAAGGCTAAGAAAATATAAGTAATTATTATAACACGTTTTCGCAAAAAGCTTTTGAGTTCTCATACAGTCTTCTAACATTTGTCTTGATATTTGGTATATGGGACACACTTTTTTTCATCTAACATTTATATTTTAATCTGTAAATGCGAGAGAAACGTGCTGTAGTTGCATTTGGCGCCAATCGGTCTGTTAACCCGACGCAAGTATAAGTGTAACAATTTATTTATGGTACCCAAGAGCGATAGCAAAATACTAGATGCTATGGTTGGTGAAACAAAAAATATAGAATATCAAATAAAGTAGCAATTATAAAAACCTGACATTTTTATTAACAAGCTATTTCGTTAGAGTAGAATAGTTACGATTTTTGACCTTTGTGAGTTAGTTTTTGAAAAATAAACCTATATTTTAATAGTATTTTTTGCTATATGCATGTCAAGTTTCATCAAAATTGGTTCTGCATTTTAGCAGAGAAAGAGCAACAGACAGACTTTCGCATTTATAAAATTAAGGATATATGATAAGTAATATCGATGAAGGACTACAATTTTTCCTTGCTTTTGAGAAACATACTTAAAAAATGTACGAACCTTCATAACTTGTTTTTTAGAAGATATTCCCTGTGATTTGGAAATGTTATGAAGAAGGCTTCGTTTTACTGTTTTCGTTTAATTGTAATTTTGTATCTGTATTTTTAACTTATCAATAGCAATTTGTATCACGCAACCATGTAAAAAGTTAACTAGTCTATCATTAAATATAGTACCTTCTACTTTTTTGGCACAACTGATAAAAAATTATAATTTCGTGTGGGTGCATATTGAGTAAAATTGGTCGATCTATTTGAAATTTCGTATAATTTTGTCCAGTCAAAGTGTACAAGTGAAGTATTCAAGATGAAATTAGTATATCATGTGTTTCTTGGTTGCCGCCAAATCTCACTAACTTATTTTTAACTTATAACTAAGTAATTTTGAATACGTAATTAAGCACGAGTTCGCTAAATCGGGTAACTTGATACAGACTTATAATTGACTTATGGCAGATGCTAGCGCCCATGCCAAATACTAAAAATATACATAATGGTAAAAATAAAATACAAGTGAGTTTTGGCGCCATCGTGAATGAAGATGGTGGTATTTTTTCACAATTGTTGAATTTAGTGTAAAATATGAGTAAAATTGGTAAATTTAGGTGGGAATTAGTTTGATTTTGTTCAGTGAAAGTGCACTAATGAAATAATCATGAAGAAAATAGTGTATCGTGAATTTCCTCGCTGCCGCCAAATCTCGTAAACGAGCTTGTGTAACGAAACCACCGCTTTACTCAAGACCCAGACAAGACTGTGTAAATAGTAACTAATGACTGAAATAAAGAACTAATACGGAAGACATAAATTGAAAATTTATAACAAGAAAAAGATTTATTAATACGGAAGACGTGGCTGTATGGACACAGATCCTTCGCCTTTCCCCGACTGGGATAAAATACAAAAAAATAAAATAAAATACAAGTAGAAAATATGGAAGCCGTGGCAGCATGGCCAAAAGGTCTTAGCCGGTCCCAGAAAGATACAAATTAACTTAAAAAAAGTAGAAATTGAACTGTCACCTTGTCGCAAATAAACCAGACAAAAAATACAGTTAAATAAATAAAAATATATATATATAATAATATATTATGATGTTAAAGGAAATAATTCCAATCTGAATATGGATTAGATCAGGGGTTCTCAAACTGAGGTGCTGCGGGCGTCGCGGTAATGAAGTGGGGGCTATGAAGAGACTACAGATAAAATATATCATTCGCAATAGATGATTTGGGTAACTTGACCTCGAAGGGAAATATAATTAGAACCATGAAACCTGAAGGGTTACTTTTAAATCTCGATTCATGCAAAAATCATTTAAGGAACTCTTATAATAAAAATGATACCTTAACATGTAATTTAAAAGTTTTCGACAGTAATATAAATTAAGTGAAGTGTAATATACGCAAAAGTACCTATGTATGTAGTGAGTGACAAGAAATACAATAACTTTAAAATGCTTACAACTTATAAAATTAGTTCGAATTATCAAAAATTGAGAACCCCTGGGTCATATGTAATTAAAGATTAACAAATTATTCAATTCTAACCAACCTGGCGAACTTCGTTTCGCTTTACACATTGGGAAAAATTAAAACACTGTTTTTCCTGATTTTCCTGCAATTTTCCTAGTTTTTCTTTACGTAATCTCCTTCTCCTGATAATGACCAACGCAATAAAAAAACGATTAGCAGTCCATCCCTTCAGGAGTGATACGATGACCACGCGACATAGGGATTTGTTTTTAAATATTACTAGCTGCCCTGACGAACTTCGTTCCACCTGTTCAGTATGGAAAGTAATAAAGTATTGTTTTTCCCATTTTCTGCAACTTAAACGATTTTCTCTTGAAAAGAACCTTTTCCTGATAATAACTTGAAAAAACCGTTTTCTGATAATAAAAAAAGAATGTGCAAAATTGGTCCATCCGTTTAAGTGAAATACGATGGCCACGCCATACCTATAGGGATTATTTTTTTAAATTTGTAAAATTAGTAGTGTTATTTCTATTTGTAAAAAGTAGATTTTTTTGAACAAAAAAAAAAGATTCCAAGTTTAACTATTTTTTGTTTTTGTTCTTACTCTACCCACTTTAATATCAAAAGGTTTCCCGTTTTTTGGTTTTGTAATTAATATAAACATATTGCTTTGCCACAAAAAAAATTCAACTTTTACAGCAAATCCCTCACGTTTTATGACCAATGGCTTAGCGAAACAAATTTATTAATATTATCTTATTGTCTATGGATTCGCAATTTTTATATATATAAATTATGTAAATTTACGTAATTCCACTCTATTTTTGGCATTTTAATATCTTGTATATCTTCTCAAATGTTCTTTTAAAATGAATAGCATATTAATAGATATTCTAATTTGTTTTTGGTTATAGGTATTTATATTCCTTGCTGGTTGTTTACAAAAACCAAAAAAAAAATAGGTGTTTACAAAAACCTGGCAAAAACTTTATCAAATAAATAAAATACTACTCTAGGCATGACTAACAAAGATCACTTTGACTTTTTTTGACTTGACAAAAAAATGTTTGACTAACAAAGATCACAAAAACCGCTTGTATCGTCTCTGCGACTATTATCTCAATCTATTTAAGAACCTAAATGTGAAACCCAACACCACCCAACGACATCCTTATTAGCTAATTTCAATGCAAAAAACTCGTTTAAAGTAAATCTTATTTAAATGTTTAACTATCTTTTGCTAGACGACTTGGCAACGAACTTAAGAATGTCGAAAAAGGCGTTTTTGTAATTCATGGCAATATTGACACTACCTGTATTTATATTAAAATGACGAAACATGTCTACCGTCTCATTATAATATACAAATTTATATATATACCTACAATTATCCATATCAATATTCCACGTGGGGTGGGGTGTCATAAGTTTGACTATCGTTTTCAACCGATAATAGTTAAGCGCATCAAAACTATCAAAACCGGCTGGGAGTTTTGGCGAAATCGAGAGAAAAGATGGTCGCAGTTTTTCATAACTATTGAATTTCGTGTTGATATTGAGTGAAATTAGTCAATTTTGGTGGCATTTTGTACAATTTTGTTCAGTGAAAGTGTACAAATGAAATAATTAGTAAGAAATTAGCGTATCGTATATTTCCTCGTTGCCGCCAAATCTCATTACATGAGCTTGAGTAAACAGGCCACCGCTTTACCCAAGAGCTTGACATGACTTCCGGACGACTTATGACTGATTAAAATTAATTGAAATTGATATAAAATTTGATGCTAATTTCTACTTGACTAATGGCTAAATACTAACGTGAAGGCCAAAACCTAAAGAAAGAAAGAAAAACCGGCTGTAACCAGGTATAACATCGCGATTTGATATCACTAGTCGGATCATAGTAAAATTAATATGGGACCACCTCGGAATCATGACCTATCTTTAAAAAAAATATCCATCATAATCGGTTGGCTAATGATGGAGTAATCGCGTAACAAACATACAGTCGTGAGGACCTTTCCCTTTTTGGAGTCGTTAAAAAACATATACATTTGACGAGTTTCTGCTTGTGGTATCATAATTGCTAAGATAATGCCCGATTTTAATAGGTATTTTTTTGTTTAGAAGCCGACTTGTTCGAGATATTCCTTAGGCACATTACGGATAGGTTTTGACAGAAGTCCAAGCAAATTTTCAACTCTGTTATTACTGTCGTTCTAGGCACCCACCACAATGCTGCAAGTATTTGCTACGTTCTCAGGATAAAATCTTAAGTTTAAGTCATAATCTAGTCTACTTGATCTTATAAACTAGATGCTGCGGTTTGTGTATAGGGCAAAAAATTATAAGTGAGAAAACCGAAAGACACAACTAATTGTAATTTAATAAATAAATCCGTGGACAAGTTACACAAATTGTTTTAAACTCAAAGTATGCGAAGTATATGCAGTTACTATGACCACCCATAATATAAGGTCATGACCGCCTCTTTGGTCGAGTGGCTAGCGTACACGCCTAACTACATCGACCAAACGCGAGGCTCTGGTTCGATTCCCGACGGGGGCAGGTAGGTGTGATGAACATTTAGATGTCTGCATTTTCAGGTCTGGGTGTTTATTAAATTTATTCTGGTACCTATTTAAGTATTTCGATGTATTAGAATCGTTGACTAACACCTATAACACAAGCATATAATTTACTTACTTTGGGGGTACAATTCGTGTAACTTGTCCAGGGATGATACTAATACATGGAAATATTTATACAGATCTCAGAAAAAATGTAATAAGCACCCATTCCTAGAAAAACAGAATCAGAATGTTGGGAATCCTAACTGAACCTGGAGGTGAATCGTTAAAATTTGGACCGTATGCCAACCCTTTCGGATAAAGGGACGGTCATAACAAAACCATAGTAACGATTCAATAATGATAATCAGAAAATTTCACAAAGTACCAACTTTAACAATTGTAAAACATATTTTTACTAACTTTTAATTATGAATTAAACGTGGATTTTATTATTACTATTTTAATAATTTATTTGCGGATCCACTCGTGCTTTCCTTTAATCCTTTAATCAAAGATGCTTCATCTCCTGCTGGACTGACTTATATAAAACATAGCAACAGTTTTCGATTCCCTTAGCCATAGAAAAAACTGTAACGAAAAAAGCAAACCAGTAGACGAGAACTGAAAAAAGCATTTTGAGATTTTTTTTTAATTATAACGTAAGACTATCCGCCGTTGTAATTAGCAACTCCTTTACGATTTGTTAATTTTGTTTTAATACCATCCAAAAATTTATACTTTTGCATACATTTTTTTAATAAATAAATGAAAAGAAAATAAGTATCGTATTGAAACATATCATGTTGTATTGTGCAAATGTTTTATAAAATAAATAAAATTTGTGTATTTCCATAATTTTTATAGCATTTTTGTATAAACTAAATGCAGTGAAATATGTTTTTTACGTTTTGACTAATGGTGGTGATATTTGCTAAATACCTGTTAACTACATAATTGAACTACGAAGCATAGTTGAACACATTATAATAGCTGACGTACTTATACAATGATATCTAAAGTGATTTTAAGCGGACTAAAGAATTTTATACGCAAGCTTTACTACAGGAAGCAACAAGTTTTGAAAAAACATAAAACCTCGATTTGGTTACAATACACAATACCGGCTAAACTCATGTTAATGATATTTGCTATGTTGGATTTATTTTCACCTTGAATAACATAATAACCAGTAAATTGAAAGAAACAGCGATAAAAAAATTAAATGATCTGAAACAACAGCAGTGCAAAGTTCACCAGGTCAACTAGTTTAAAATAAGGCGTCGGTTATTTTTAAGCATACCACCACATTCGTAAAAAACTCCAAATACGTATTTAATAAGTGATATTAATTGTCACGGTGCTAGTGACGGTGAGGCTATGCTCGCCTTTTACGAGCTGCCTGGCAAGGAAGGCAGATGGTCTATTCTACAAAGGAGCCCGGACCAACACGGGGAAAAGGGATTAGTGTATCTTTTGTGTAAGGATACACACTTACCTAAGACCCTGACAAGACGATGGCGATATGTGCCTGTTTTAAAAAAATCAGCCTGATTTATTGAAATCAGGTGCTATCTTAATGCAAATTAATTAAATTTGACTAATGGCAAATGCTAATGCCCATGTCAAAAATTACAAAAACATAGCTCTTCGATAATGCCAATGAGGTGGGCGGGAACGGACGAAGGTGGAAGGCGCGCTTTTCGAAAGTTCCGTCCAAGTTTTTAGATAAAGAAAATAAATGCAAATTATTGAATTTGTAAATATTACGTAGTGATGTGTACATATGATTCTATAAATATACTGTACTGGAGTAAGACAGTAAAGAAACATTGGAGATTTTAGTGTTTTATCACGGCAGAAGGGGCAGAGACTTAGACAAGAAAGAAGATTAAAGACTAAACCAGCAAAACAGATGAAATATTAAGATACGAGTTTACATAATACAAAACTGGTGTATAAGAAATAGAGGGGAAAAAAAGAGTAATAATAATAATTCATACATAGTCGTAGAAGTTTTAGCGCAATTATGAAAAAAGATGATTTCAGAATTCAACATTTTAATTTTATAATTTGTGAAATTCAAGGATATGACATACAAGAAAAGAAATCAATTATTATTAATTAACATAACAAACAAAGTACAAAGTACAAAGTAAAGACATTTTCAAGGACTTAAATTACCTCTAGACTTAGTAAATAAATGGCTTTAAAAAAAAGAAACAAGAAATAAAAAAAAATAAGAAGTGAATTGAAAATAAATAAGCTGAAAAAGAATTTGTTAATATCATAGATTTAATAGTTAATGCGGAATACATGGCAGCATGCCAAAAGGTCTTAGCCGATCCCAGAAAGGAACATAATATTAACTTTAAAAAATGTTACATCAATCTTAGACCTAAAACAGATTTCAATGGCATTAGGTAGTTTGTTAGACATAACTTTAATGAAATTTTAATAATTATTATAAAAATTTAACCTTGAAACTAAATAGCCTTGTTTCAAATATTCAACAAATTAACTAATCAGTTTGAAAATCTATTATTATTGGTGAAAAACAGTCACCAAAAGAGCAACTTAAACTATAAATTGATATTTTTTAGATAAAATACATTTATCTTTTAACCTTCTGAACTAATTTTAAATTGTAATATTTTAATTTGCTAAATCCAGAATAAAACATACTAAATATTTAAATCTAAAATTCGGTTGCTTGAATTTACTAATTTAGTCATTTCAAAATAGCTCAAACATCTATTAACTTACATTTTTTTCATTTTTCAAAATAAAGCTGGTACTTACCCACCTAGATACCATTAAGTTAAGTAGATACCATTTATAATAAATACCAACATATTATAAACATTAAAAATATTATTTGCTTTTATCATGGTAAAACGATTATAAATAACAAGATTCCACAGATCTTTTAAATAAGCCGGTGTTTTTATTTAAATTAAAGTTGAAATAAATGACATGTTTATTAAGATTGCATAGATACTTAGAATATATTTTCTTCCCCTCCTCATTTTCATACAATACCATCTAATTTTCAAAACTAATCTAAAAAAACCATTGGTAAAAACTTACGTTTCTGCGGTCTTTGCGGCAATGAGCTTTTTCTTGTAAATATTCTATTAACTATCGCATTTCTTCGTGTATCATAATCAACATCGCACTTATTTTTATTCAATTCTTCACATTCAGACAAATTAGCTCCCAAATTCGATGTACCCAAATCGATATTTCTGAACCGATTACTGAAATCCCTTAATTCCCGATCAGCTGTTTCCACAGATGAATATCTCCGTCCCCTCACTTTGTTCCAAAATTGAAATAGTTCCTTCATTTTTAACAGTTCACACTAAACAAACGTTAAAATTAAACTGTGGCTGTTACAAATATTACCAAACGATATTTTAATTATTGCACACAAATACCGAAACGTTTGTTCACCTTTAAATTGCGTAAAAGTTCAATGTCAATTATGATAGCAATTTCACAGATACGTCTATTTTATAAATTATTCTAGAAGCGTCCAATAACACTTCCTTTGCCACTAAGATGCACTAGAAATTAAAAAACAATTCGCGCGCTTTTTCGCTTTCCACAGATTAAAAATGTTTTTTTTTACTACAGGAGTGCATTGGTCAGTTGACAAGAAATGTATTAAGCGGCCAGCCTACAACCTTACGTTTATATAAAATTTGCAACGCACACAGCCGAGTCTGTGTGATACAAAACAGGTTTAATATAAATGAAATTCGTAAATCATTGATTGAAGTGGACAAGTTTTCTTTGCGGATGTTTACATTGATGTTTTGGAAATTTTCTTTGCATCAAATTTCAGAAAAAAAATTATCTGGATATGGGGTATCTACATACTCACAAGTTTTTATATATTTTTTGGTTTTTTCAGTCAGAAATGTTGTTTTTGTTCAGGAGAATCTTCGCGACCTGTGCCAAGTACTTTTTTTTTATTTCATTAAATTTTTATTACCGGCCCAGAATGATACCACTTCATCTGTTTAGTTCACCTATCGGTGTTAACCATTGTCGTGTTACGGTTTTGGCGGATAGAGTTGCCATATTACAACGTACCAACTATTTTTATCTCTCTACCTTTTTCAGTTGTTCATGATTTCTTAGTCACGCGTACCTATTTCTCATTTTATATATAAAAATGAATCCCAATTTTCATTGGTCATCGCTTCAAGCATGAACAGATCGATCCATTTGAATAAATATTTTTTGTAGTCTTAGGCATTGTCAGGAGAAGATTTAAATTTAAAAAAAAACATTCGTAGCTAGGCCAGGACAACGTCTGCTGGCTCAGCTAGATTTCAATATTCTTTTGCCTTCCATATATTCACAGAAACACTACATACCTACTATACTAGTATGACTAGTATACTGATTTTGGATATATGTTACTGTCTTGCTTAATTGTTAAATTGCAATGACCTCACGGATTTTAGAATATTCCAGACTTCTGGTATTGGTCTTGGCCCAGAATAAACCGCCTTTCACGTCAATGCAGCCGTTGCGGTTGGATTGGGTAACAAAAACACAAAAATCTTCTATATCTTAGCGATTTGGGTAATAATTATTTATTATGTCATATTAATGTTTTATTACTTTATAGTTTATACTATGACACATTAAATCGCTTCGTTGGTCGAGGTTGTGTTCGTCCAGGGTCGGATTCAATTCCCGATAGGGACGCAATTAGTGTAACAACTGACACATATATATCTAGTTTGTATTTCTAACTTTTCTGAGTATATTCATATAAATTTCTGTGTATTAGTGTCATTGACTAATATAGAGAATACAAGCTCATAATTAACTTCAGAGTTCGATCAGTTCAAGTTACGAGTATTATTCCGCAGACAATTATATATAACTAGTGTTCGCCCATTGGTCGAAATTCGACCATAATAAATTTTAATATCTTGTTGATAAGAACGCCATCTTCATTTCTCAAGACCAACTACTTTGTTTCCAAACTTTTTAGTGCGCCATTTGTGATTTTTTATCGTTGTCATCAATATTTGTTTGTGTAACACACACAAACATGGTATTGCATGGTAGTGTGGGTAATGTTTTATTTATTGATTTAATGTACTATATAAGCATTAATATGAAAAATATAAGCGTTCTGCACTTCTCCCACACATATACTATAAGTGTAATTTTCATAAAAAGGGGTCCAAAGTATTGGCATCACGTATTAATATAATATAGATTCATTTCATTATTGCAAGGTAACATAACGCAAAAGGCAAGCTTATTTGTAATATTATTCGTAAAAAAACATATTTAACGGCCTAAAACAGAAATATTTTGAATATTAAAACACTAAAACATAATTAAAACACAAAACTCCGACTATGTAACAAACACATTTTAAAACAGTTAAAAAGATAATTTTGCTATTGAATTTTATAGTGAGTATTAAGGTCATGATACAATATTTAAATAAATTGTTGTTTGCTAATCACACTAAATCTAGAAAACGGCTTGACCGATTTCAATTGCATTTTTAGTTAATTCGCGTAATTATCGATGTCTCATAAAAAACAAGCTAACAGAGCGGACGAATGTAGAATAAATTTAAGCCCATTATTTGGTACAACATTAAAAAATAATAGAAAAATAGACTGGTGAATTATTTATTTATTTATTCAATTTACAAAACGAATTATTGTAGGTACTTATAGCTGAACCAACACGAACTTTGAATTAATTGTAATACAAATAAATAATAAATTAGATTATGTTAAGTAATAATTTACATTATTATACATTACAATGATCTGATAAACTTTGCTACATTTACGTTTAATACTCATACTAGCCGATCCGGCAAACTTTGTATCGTTTAACATTAATAACCACTAACAGTTTCTATTGATCTTTGTGTGATGATATATAGCCTATTATAGCCTTTATCGGTAAATGGGCTATCTAATACTGAAACATTTTTTCAAATCCGACCAGCAGTTCTATGATAAGCGCGTTCAAGCAAATAAACAGACAGACTCCTCAGCTTCATAATATTAGTACCTATAGATTTCATATTGCCTTATAAATGAAATTACTCCCCTTTTTCCTAGGTCATTGCATTTGAAGATGAAAAATAATATGAAAAACAATACTTTAATTCATAAAACCGTTAGTAGCTATTAATGCTAAACGATAAATCTTTCCACTCCTCGAGGTCCACGGTTCGATTCCTAGCTCGGGCAACAAAAAAACAAAACATGTGATTTTTTTAAATAAAAATAACGTTGCCCAGGATTGAATATGTGCCCGATAGGCTTGCCACCTATAACATTGTGTGACTTAGTGACTTTGGCTAGTCGTGGGTACATCAGTTGTACCTCTGCCTATATCTTTGAGGATATAGAGCGTGAATATACTTTTTGTTAGAATAAAACATCGTCTGTCAGCTCAGCTAGTACTGTATAACAGACAGCTACCGCTAGAGGCGACGAGTGTTTCTCACCATCAAGTAGTTTGTCTGCTTGTTGACCTTTCAATGCCATAAAAAATTATACCGTACTTTACTTTTAGTATAGTTTCAATTGTTTGAAAAACTAGGATTAAAATTACAAATCAAGTGTAGTTTAATATTTCAAAATAAGTATGTCAATATTTTTTCAATAAATGTGTAAATTGTAATATTTTCAATAATTGATTAATTCGGCCTTACAACATTGCAAATTTCAAGTACAAAAAGTACAAATTCGTAATTAAACTTTCAAAGTTTGATAAATTTACAAAATTCTATTTTATTGCTTCATTATTATGAGCAAAGGTTTTCAAAACAACTTTACAGTAGGTATATTTAAGAAGATGTGCGAAAAAACATAATCATTTTCAAAACGCAGTATACAAACAGGATACAAGAATAAAAAATAGTGTGTTTTGCAGATTACAAACATTCCTGAATATAAGGCTTGTGTTTGCTATTTATATCGAGCTATATCCTGGCTCTGGGGATTCCCATACACCCGCACAGCCTTACAGAGGCTACTCGCGTTTTATGTGTTTTTGTAATTATCCCTTATTGTTTTTGAAATCATTGATTATAAAATGTTTTAGTTAAAATATGTTTCAGTTAAAAAATATTTCAGTTAAAAACTGAGAAACAAGTTTCAATAATAGACTTGGTAAAATATGTGTTTGGTTACAAAAGAGAGCAGGTTGAGGTCTTTAGCCACTTTACTCTCCAAAATGGATTTTAACACTGATGAGCACTGACATTATGACGGTTTAAATAGTACCATTTCGGGCACTCATTGCTGCTACGCCAGTAAATACTGAAACAGGACTTACAAATTGAGACTACAGTGCTCCTTATGAGTAGATAAAGGTTTTTTTTGTTTACACGTTAGTGAAGTGTTAGCGAAGACGCATAATATCACAAACCATACACAATATTCAAGTTCGATCCCTCACCGTTTCCTAAGAGAAAGGATCTGAAAGTGTTTAAAATAATAACATAAACGATTGCTTGTGGTATTTGTCCTTAAATGTTTATTTATTCATACTGCAATTAACAACCACTTCAATAACGTCAAGTTACATGCAAAAAAAAATCCGCATTGAAATCGGTCTATTCATTTAGGAGCTTTAATGTTGACACATACACACGCACAACTACGCACTACGATGGGAATACTACGGACTACGCAAATTCCTATAATTACTGAGTCATTTGATTTCCCAAATAATTAAAGTTCTCCCGTTATACATCAATTTGTTTGTATGATAATAGTTGTTTTAATAACGATCCTTTAATCAGGTGAATTAATTAAAACGAGTACAGTCATGGAGAAAATTGCTTTAAAAAATATTGTTGGAATTATATCGGAACTAAATTGTGTATATTAATAAATTTATACTCTTCAGCAAGTTTAATATGTATTGTTTTTAAGTTTTTTTTTGTTGTGCACACGGACGTCCTATAAGTTTGCAAAGTGGAAATTTCTTGAGCCACCCTTAAACTTGTATTCTATTTTATTGTTGTGGTTAGTATTTTTTTTTAACCATTTAAATGCAAACAAACAGGATACATGTAACTATAACTATATTTGTAGTTTGATAACAATTTTTAGCACTTTTCAACACAACTGTAATCAACTACGTCACTGAATGCACGATTTAATTCCGGGCGTGTTAGTCAGATCATTTTCTAGGACAAACTGCGTATTTTCTTTTACGTCATTATTTACGTATACAGAAAAGGGAATACCATCACACGTTGTCATTGAGAGGGACAGACAGAGGTGGGCCTAGTACACCAACGATTAAACAAAAGTATTTGACAACCGCTACTGTGGTATAGCGGTTAGGCATCGGTTTTACTTCTTTAGATCCCGGGTTCGACCCCGAGGTCGGGCAACAAAAAAAAATAGAAAATGTGTATTTCCAATTTCATAATAAAAATAACGTTGCCCAGGATTGGATATGTGCCCGGTTCGCAATAGGCTTGCAACCTATCGCACTGTGGGATTTAGTGTTTAGTAGTTTAGCTTCAGTTGTTGGACTTGACTGCATGAGGTCCCGGGTTCGAATCCCGGGTCGGGCAACAAGAAGAAAATTGGATTATTCCAATTTTCTAATGAAAAAAAAATATGTTGCTCGGGATTGAAAATGTGCCCGGTTGGCGATAGGCTTGCCACCTATCACATTGTGGGACTTAGTGTCTTCGGCTAGTCGGCGTGCCCTGATTGTGACTCTGCCTACCGCTTCGGCAATATAGGCGTGAAGATACTTTTTTTTATTTGACAACCTTAGAACATACACTTTCTATTTCCGCGTGTCTATGAGACTGACAAACTCATGTTAA
>NJDC01009109.1:96440-107741 GCA_002245475.1 Calephelis virginiensis
AAAAGGTAAGCTTCGGTTTACAATATGAAACTGGTTTTATGTCTACTTGTATACTTTGTGCTGTTTCATGGTCATTGTGACTCTGCCTACCGATTCGGCAATATAGGCGTGAAGATACTTTTTTTTTATTTGACAACCTTAGAACATACACTTTCTATTTCCGCGTGTCTATGAGACTGACAAACTCATGTTAATGAATAAAATAATAATTTATTTACGAAATACGCATGCTAAGAATTTGTGACAAAATGTTTTACCATGCTAATATATTCCTATAAATTGAGGTGTGCAAATATTTTATTAATAAATAAACTTCATAGTATATTTTTTTCACAAAACTTAAATAAATAAAAACAAAAAGATAGATTGGTTTATTTCACCCTTAAACAATATATGTTAACACGTAACAATAAACTTCCTTTTTCCAAATCTAGCTATTTGGGAATTCAAGACCAGTTCCTTCGCAAACATGATTTTTAACTTTTAAACTTTTAAAATGTGGGTGGCTATTTGTTATGGCAAATTAACATCGCTTGAATATACTCGTAGTTCGAACTCGTAGTCAAAGTCACAGAAGAGTAATTAATGTGGAGGTAGCTAGCAAAGTCGATGGGATTTGTTACACTTGTAAGAAAAAACCTAGCAGTATTGTGTAGAAAACGTGTCTCCATAAAATTTGTAAATCCTATTTGGGTCAATGGGTCTACAGTAAGCTGCCCAGTGTTATAAGAGATCTACCTTTAAATAAGTTTAAAAATGTGTAAAAGCAAAATTATGTAAGAAAGCCTATTTATTATAAGTTCTTAGAGTATTTGGAAGACGAACACGCTTGGGAATAGAAATATAAATCTGGCACTGCAATTATTTGTAATGTAATTTGTCATACTTTTTATTAAGTTGTAATTTGTTGTCTAGTTTATAATGGTACTATTAGTATTGAAAAAAGAAAAGCCCACTGAGTTTCTTTCGCTGGACCTTCTCAGTGGATGGCTGCGATTTCGATCCGGTGGTAGTTTAAAAAAATGTCGACGCGCACAAGTACCACTTGTATGGTTTAAGTGAATAGTTTTTCTGGTATTAATTCTGGCAATTGATAACATTTGCGTGCCCCGCATGGAAATTGTCGAGAATGTGTGTATGTATGTAAATCGAATATTGACAGTAATTGTTGGAGAAATATGTGTAAAGGTGCTAATCGATTTAGTAATGTAATCTGTGCTAATCGGTCGTAAGACTGGCGTAGTTATTTATGTTTGTTTTTAGCACAGATTATAATGACAAATAGTACAATGATTTATGTATATCATTTTAATTATATTTACTGTAAAAAATTGGCATTAGCTTCTCATAGTTTTTATAGTTTATAGTTTTATTTGTGTAGGACGCCATTTTGTTTTGAAATTTTAAAACGGGATTCCGTAGAGGAATTTCAAATGTAGTTACATGGCGGACCTTACAAGTTACAGCGCTTATTTATTTCATTTGTGGTCTGATTTCTATTTTTAGTTGGAACTAATAATGAATAGTTTTTAAATTTGTAATTTCCCTATTTGAACAGACAGATAAAAATAAAAACGTTTCACATTTTTTTGTTTTTTCAACCTACGAAACAACAAATGAGGTTTCATTTAAATTAAAATAATTATAATCTTATTTTTTAATCCTCCCAAAAGAAGAGGTTCTCAATTCGACTGCATGTTTTCTTTTATTTTTTACACGATTACTTGGCCAATAACAAACCTATTTTGATTGTTCCTTTTTAGATAGATCAAAATTCCGAGGTTATGATTCATCGATGAGGTTGTCAACATAGGCAAAAAATTATGCATATTAAGTAGGTATAACTTAAAACTGCTATTAGAATATTGATAAAATTTATGTGGGATCGATACGGAAGCATTAGCTTTAAAAAAAATAATGATTAAATCGCGACGTGATACCTAACAAAATAATAGGACTCGGTTTTTTTTTTCAGTTTTAAGCCCGTCTCATACATGCGGAACTTTGTTTCGGAAATCCGTTTCGAAAAATTTTCAAACACAACGAATCCTTACAAATCCATGGACATGTCCAAATGTTTTCTTACGGAATTTGTGTGGGAAGCCATTTTGTTTCGAGATTTCGAACCGATATTCCGTAATTATTCCGAATCTATGTAGGTATGTGGCGGCGCCTAATTATTTCATTTGTAGTCTTATTTTTGTTTTGTTTTTTAATGTGTGTTTGATTTAACATTTAATGAGTTATGCCTGGGTACTTAAAAATACGTAACTATATAGATATTGAAGTCTTCTTTCTACAGGTTTACTGTTTTTAAATTAAGTATTCGGCGAAACTTCAGTATGCAAAAATAGATATATATTTTAAAATGATAAATTATAGCTTCCAATTTAAAGTATACATATTCAGGAAGAATTAACCTAAGCCTTGACCGAATTTATATTGATTTAAAATTTAATTTCGAGCCTGTTATTAATGTCCTTAAAATTAATTACCTTAATGTCATTCAAAATATTTTTATCAGATCAGATAAAATTATAATAAATAAAGCTAGCTTTCCGCAGTCTGTGGTTCGTCGGATCATGCGCACGTAAGGCACAGTACAAATATGCTCAGTAGGGAAACTTAGCCTAGTTGTCAAAATACTTAGTCACATTACAGCAATGTGGTGGTCATATTTTTTTATTAATTGATTTTACGTAACTTGCAAATAATGAAAAAGTCCCAGCAAAAGACGAATACGCTCGTAGCGTAAAAATATCACGGAAACAAATAATAACGTGACCACATATTTTGACGCGACATTCGCTACTACATCTACAGCACTGCGAAAACCGCTTAGGGGCCTTTATACTCATGTTTGTGTAGAGAAGTTGTATGTTCGTCTCCTATACTATATATATTTTGGTGTGTACGATAATCGATTATCCGTCATTTCTGAAAGTTCGCTGAAGGACTCCAATCTTTAGCGGTACGAACTAACAATCCTTACGGCCACATTAAAAGACATCAATTATATTTTGTTAATGACTAAAGTCGACATTTTTATGAAAATTTGTGACTTAATAATAGTCGTAAATTAAATGGCCTGAGTTTGGCCGTAAAAAGTTTGATATTTTTACTTTTTAATTCTAGGTACTCATACTTAGTTCGTACTGCTTATAGATGACTATTTCACTAGACGTCAAAAAGCAAAGCAAGTAATATTTGAGTAACAAAAACAATCAGAAACTACAACTAAAAATGTTTAACATTAATAAATATATTGACAAATTTTTACTTGCAGTTTTTGAAATTGCGCTATCTCAAAAAAAACTGCTGACTACATCTAGTTCAAACCAATTTTCTTTAAAATTTGTTGAGATCTACAAAATATGTTCTTTTAGATTTTAAACTTTCTATTTTTAAAGTTAAAGCTATTTCAAAAACATACATTTTACCAATTTGGAAATTCTTTCTTTTGAACTTCTTTTAAACGATTAGTTTGAGGAATAACTAAAGACCACAATGTTATTCGATTTTTTTACCTTCTGTTTTTTAAATATAGGAAGGAACGCCTCTTAATTGACTTTTTTGCATGAAAGTCGTGAAGTTAGTCCCAGAATACGTTTAACTACGAAGTTCAACTGTGTGGTTCTAATAGTTTAGAAATAAAGAATTTTGTGACTTACGAATGAAGAGACAGACATATCGAATCTACAAGGGTTCCGTTTTACATCATTTGTCTATGAAACCTTGAAAATAGAATGGTCACATGACTTTGACTTGTTTGAACAATTTATTGGAATATCGCCTAGATTATAATTTCGATAAACGTTCTTTAAATAGTCGATTCTGCGTAGATACTGCGGCTTATCACGCATAGTCAACGACACCAGCTGTCCGCAAACTACGGCTTTTAATTTTTTTCAAACAAGTAAGCGGTTACCCTTAAGATAACAAACCTAGAGCTCTCATAATTACAATAGTAACGGACCCCTAGAATGCTGTCCTACACTTATTTAGCATACGAAATTATCTTCACGTCCGCATCACCGATCAATAAAAAAAGAAAATGTGTATTTACAATTTTCTAATAAAAATAACGTTGTCTGGGTTTATATACGTGCCCAGTTGGCGATAAGTTTGCTACCTTTGCTACCTACTTTAGTGTCTACAGCTAGTCGTGAGCAAGGCTTGAAATACCGGTATTTTAAAGACCTTTTGACCTTGGTGCGATACCGGTACCGGAGATTTTACTGGAACTGTTAGTACCAGTACTAGACTGAGTACCGGTACTTTTGGTTGAAGGGTTTTATACCGGTATTTTCTACATATTACCGGTACCAGACAATACGTAACACGTTAGAATGAGGAAAAAGCTTTTACTTAGTTTTACCTATAGCGATATTTGTACCTATACCTAATGCAATCTTGCAAGTTATAGTCAATCCACTTGCTGGTTTCCAATTGAGTTAAAATTTTGCATGCATCTGTAAATCGGGTAACAATGGAAAATTATTATGATATGAAGCTGAACCAATAGAACTGCAACGTGGTTATAGAAACTCTTAAAATTTCCAACATTATCCTATCGTATTTGGGCTTATTATATAAGTCTTGAATATTTAGTCTACTACTGAGGATGGCTCTTGAAAAATGGTTGTGACATCGATCTATTTTTTGGAGTAACAAACAATCAAACTTTTGCATGTATAATATTAGTAGGAGTCTAATTACTACTATTGCTATGAGCGTACTAGTGAGGCAGTCTGGCTTTGCTGGTAAAACATAACATAACGTTATGAAAATCCCTTCAATAGTTTTTGAGTTTGTCGCGAACAGAGAGACAGATGTGGCCGGAAGTCTTTGATTATGTACTGATCATGTAGATCTGATAATTAATAGAGATTGACCTTTTGTTATAGCTGATTTTGCGATATACTATAATTCAGTAAATGTATGGAAAAAGTTAGAGAGAGAGAGAGGAAGAGTAAGAAGGAGGCAGACAGGGGGGAGTGGAGAGAGAGGACAGAGAGGGAGAGAGAAGGAAAGAGGGGTAGAGAGAGAGAGGAGAGAGAGGTAGAGAGTGAGGGTAGAGAGGGAGAGAGAGATAGACTCCCTGTCTCTCTCCTAATCTCTACCAATCTCTATCAGTGTCGATCAATGTCTATCAGTGTCTATCTATCTCTATCAATGTATATCAATCTCTGTCAGTGTCGATCGATTTCTATCAGTATCTATTTCTCTCTATCTCTGTCAGTCTCTCTCTATAAGAGACATCGAAAGAAACATGCAACAAACAAACAAACATTACATCTCTAAATAAAGTAAATCGACAAAAGAATGAGATGAATATATATAATCCATCGACCACACATCCCAATAGACGCCGCATTAAAAAGGAAAACAGAAAACACAAAAACAGAAATATTTCCATTCAAGATCTCATTTGTTACCTTTGAAAATATATAATAACCAAAGTGCTGATTTTTTGTTACAACGAATAATCTGTATTATCTATTTAATGATGGAATCTTACAGAAATATGTTATTAAAAAAATTAATGTAAACGACTAACTTTAAGATCCGCTTATGTTCAGCTAATAGATTTCAGTGAAATAGAGTTTTTGGCTAACATATTTCTATCGCAATAAACTTGATGTTATCAATCGATTGATCTACAATTCTGAAATCTGCACTTTTTTATTTGCAGTTGCAAAATCCACATAGATTATATATTAAATTATTTAGTTATTTACCTTCATGCCAAGTCCATAGCGGCGTAGGCATAGTGTATCGAGTGCCAAATCTCATGATTTGTGCAAGCCTGCATAGCTTATTTATTAAATTATGCATTAAAATAGAATAGGTTTAAGACAAAATTTTCGCATTGGACACCCATGAATAGCTAAAGACACTCGAAGTCCCACAAAAAATTCAAAGAAAGACACAGGTAGCACCCACCAAAGAACTTTTGCAATTTTTCATCTATACCCCTATAATACTTTAAAACAAACCCTAAACAATAAGTTTAAACTTCAAGCAAAAAAATTAATTTACTATTACTATTAGCAAATGACAGAGGCTCATATAATTGTTATTCAAAACGGTATTAAAATACATTTTTTTTATTGTAACAAAGGTTATATCATTGATAAAAAGTACCTTCTTCAAATCCAAGTCTGTGCTAATGAAACTTAAAAATAAATTTGTTTTAAACTTTTTTCTAGTTATAGCTCTACCTGTAACATAATACGTATATTCTACACGAAGACTTAAACTACGCGCTAAACTATTTAAATTTACACAAAGACATCAGGATTTAAGTTTTTTCAAGTGCTTTTTGTAATGATTATTATTTCATTAGCAACATTATTAAGATGATTCGGAAGATATTTTCAACGATAACTAGCGTATCGTTAACTTGAATTCTTTTGTAGAAATTATAACCAAGTGCCAGCGCTCTTTTATCCTAATCTGCGACGCAAAGTAAGGTGATGTGTTTGTCGGTCTATGTATGTATATGGCGTCTGATAATCGCGTGGTGAGTCTAGACTATTGTCATGTCTTCAGTGATAAATTCCAAGTTAAGACGAACCAATTGACATAAATATTATCAAAATCGGCCAGGTGTGCTCTTAATATCGCTGCATAGAACAAAATTTCATATCTACCTTTACTGATAAACATACAAGTATTACTCTGCTCTGCGATTACAATAAGTTGAAAATTGCGCCCTACTCAGATTTAGACTCAGACTTACGTTTTTATCTTTATATTTTTAATTTTTCAAACACTTATATAATTTTTCGCCTCTGTGCTCTAACGGTTCAGGGGTTGGATTTGACTGCATGAGGTCCCGGGTTCGAATCCCGGGTCGGGCAACAAAAAGAAAAGTTGTTTTTTCCAATTTTCTAATAAAAAAAATGTTGCTCGGGATTGGCTATGTGCCCGATTGGCGAAAGGCTTGCCAACTATCACATTGTGGGGGACTTAGCGTCTTCGGCTAGTCGTGGGTGCCATGGTTGTGCCTCTGCCTACCTCTTCGGGGATATAGGCGTAAAGATACTTACTTACTTATATTACAAGCAAAAAATTTAGTAGTGCACAGTTTCTGCAAGTCCTTTTTATATAATTGGCTACCTGACCCGGCAGACGTTGTTCTGTTATTTTTTAATATGAAAGAAAAAAAATTGGGGTGAGTCACCCTTATCACTTAGGGGTATGAAAAATACATGTTGGCCGATTCTCAGACCTACTCAATATGCTCACAAAATTTCATGAGAATCGGTTAAGCCGTTTCGGATGAGTACGGGAACGAACATTGTGACGCGATAATTTTATATTGTACTAGCTGACATATCAGATCAATCGGATATTATCCGAGGGTGGTGTCAAGAGTCTCCGAAACCGGCGTGTTTGTATGAAAAGGGTTATGAATGTGAAGGAAGCAAGACAGGTTTGTCAGGATCGTGAGGTCTGGCACTCGATACTCTCTGCCTACCCCGTAAGGGACTTGGCGTGAAGATATGTATGTATGTATGTATGTATGTACTAGCTGACCCGGCAGACGTTATTCTGCTACATTTTAATGTAATTTTAGTAAAAAAAATTTAGGGTGAGTCACCCTTATCACTTAGGGGTATGAGAAATAGATGCTGGCCGAATCAATTTGCACACAAAATTTCATGAGAATCGGTTAAGCCGTTTCGGAGGACTACGGGAACGAACATTGTGACACGAGAATTTTATGATAAGAATGATTTACTACTTATTTGACTTAAATTTAATTTAGTATATTTCTTGTTTTAAGAACTTTAATAATACGGTTAATGAATAATATTTTTTATTTCTTGCTTTTTACTTATTAAATACATGGTTTACTTTTTATGTTTTATTTCAAGTTTTTTATTACTTTTTCCTCCATACTTAAATTTCTTTACCTATTAACTGTTGAATAACCCTTATAAAGCATTTCGGTAAGTGTGCTTATTAACTTCACTGGTTTATTCCACATTTTTTTTTCTAAAACCTGCAGATATGGTGAAATGACAGGAATGAGAGAACCCGTGTTCGTCCGGGCTCCTTTGTAGAATAGACCATCTGCCTTCCTTGGCAGCTCGTAAAAGGCAAGCATGGGCTCACCGTCACTAACACCGTGACATCTGACTAGGTGGTAGAGTTTAGCAGCGACTCGTCCGGATTGGTACCACCGCCTTACCTATTCCTGCCGCCATAACGTCATAACGTGTTCCGGTTCGGAGGGTAAGGTAGCCGGTAAACTTACTTTTGCTCGAGGCCTAACATCCCAGCCTCAAGTAGGCAACGCACCATTACCACCTTGGGTGTCTCTAGGCGGCGTGAATTTCTTAACATCAGGAAATCCGTCTGCTTGTTTGCCTTCCAATATCATAAAAAAAAGATACCTGACCCCAGAGCCCCCAGACCACAACCCGTAATACTATAATGGCATTGATGTCACCATTGCAGGAGGATAAGGTAGTGGCATCAGTCTAAAGGAATCGTTTCAAGACTCTTAACTTAAGTTCATGTCGTCTTTTAATGTCGAAATGTTAAATGTGCTAAGAGAAGTGCGAAGCGTGATAAAGTTTTATTTCTGTGAAAACCATCGTAATTATCTTCTTTGTCCATTATGAGTTTTTGCACATTAGTATAAACGTAAACACAAAAAGGTCATACGTCACAAAAATGGTTTACTTATAGCTTTGCAGTAAGCAACGCAGATTTCTGACCCCTTTAATGCTTCGCATGAACAATTCAAGAACGCAGTACCCAAAGCGGGAGCCTCTATAATGCAGACTCTGCTAATGCGAACTTCATTTTGCAGTAAGCAACGCAGATTTCTGACCCATTTAATGCTTCGCAAGAACAGTTCAAGAACGCAGTACCCAAAGCGGGAGCCTCTATAATGTAGACTCTGCTAATGCGAACTTCATTTTGCAGTAAGCAACGCAGATTTCTGACCCCTTTAATGCTTCGCAAGAACAGTTCAAGAACGCAGTACCCAAAGTGGGAGCCTTTATAATGCAGACTCTGCTAATGCGAACTTCATTTTGCAGTAAGCAACGCAGATTTCTGACCCCTTTAATGCTTCGCAAGAACAGTTCAAGAACGCAGTACCCAAAGCGGGAGCCTCTATAATGCAGACTCTGCTAATGCGAACTTCATTTTGCAGTAAGCAACGCAAATTTCTGACCCCTTTAATGCTTCGCAAGAACAGTTCAAGAACGCAGTACCCAAAGCGGGAGCCTCTATAATGTAGACTCTGCTAATGCGAACTTCATTTTATTCGAATGTCACATTAATGAACATAATATGTAATAATAAATAAATATTTCAGGATAAGTTACACGTACCAAAAGTTTTGGCGTTTGGTTCGTGTAACTTGTCAGTTTTCGTTTCAAGTTAATGTTACATGCTTGTAGTTTAGATATTACTCAATGATACTAAAGTATTTTTCATATCCTCGAAAGGTTGGCAGAGGCACAACAAGGGCACCCAATAATAGCCGAAGACACTAAGTCCCGCAATGCGATAGGTGGTAAGCCTATCGCCAACCAGGCAAATATCCAATCGCGGGCAACGTTATTTTTATTGGAAAATGGAAAGTAAATACGGAAATAAGTAAAAAGTTCTTCCGTGTTGGTCCGGGTTCCTTTGTAGAATAGACCATCTGCCTTCCTGTGCCAGGCAGGTCATAAAAGGCGAGCATAGGCTTGCCGTCACTAGCACCGTGACATCTGACTAGGTGGTAGAGTTTCGCAGCGACTCACCCGGATTGGTACCACCGCTTTACCTATTCCTGCTGCCATAACGTCATGACGTGTTCCGGTTCGGAGGGCAAGGTAGCCGGTAAACTTTCTTTTGCTCGAGGCCTAACATCCCGGCCTCTGGTTGGCAACGCACCATTACCACCTTTGGTGTCTCTAGGCGGCGAGAATTTCTTAGGAAATTTACAGGAAATCCGTCTGCTTGTTTGCCTTCCAATGTCATAAAAAAAAAGGAATATATTCCTCTCGTCTGTCAACAATCCTCCGCCTACTCTTTTTTCCTTCTTATTTATTATATTTTTTTGGCTATTTATTATATCAACTATGAATAGTATACGTATGAGCTAGTACAACAATATGAAGCTCATAGGTCGTTCAGTTAAGGAAGTAATTATGTAATATAACTGTTATGAATGCTCGACATTCTCGAAGATTCCAATATGATGAAATATTTAAATTTTTACACAAAAAATATGTGATTATGTGTGTAGTAATCTATTGATATGAGAACAGATTTATTATTATTATATTTTTTACAAGCAGTTATTTCGAACTTTGCCTATTCAAAGTTATAAAGAGAGAAAAGGCTCTTAAAAATTAGAGATTTTTCATTCATAATAATAATAAATATCCCTGGACAAGTCACATAAATTGAAACTAATCCTAAAGTAAGCAAATTATATGCTTATGTTATGGGTGTTAGTCAGCAATTGTAATACACAGAAATACTTAAATAAATACTAGATTAAATTTAATAAACACCCAGACTCGGAAATGCAGACCCTAAATTTTCATCCATAAATGCCTGCCCCCGTCGGGAATCGAACCCGAGCCTCGCGGTCGGTCGATGTAGTTAGGCGTGTACGCTAGCCACTCGACTAACGAGGCGGTCAAATTTACTTAGTCGGAGGTTAATTCATAATTAACCTCCGACTGAAAAACAGCCTGTATTAGTGTAATTGTATATATGTATATTAGTATTGCCTCTGTATGTTTAAGTAGCAGTTGCTTTCTTGAGGGCCAGGGTTCGAACCCCAGATGTCATGCGTAGGAGTAGTAAGTATTTTAATTTTTTTAATAAAAATAACTGTGCCCGTGATTGAATATGTGCCCGGTTGGCGATAGTGGCTGTACCTCTGTCTAAAATTTAGCGGATATTGGCGTGAAGATACTAAAAACGAGCGGTGTTACAAGATTTTTTTATTTAAAAGCTGATCTGATCGAGATAATTCTTGCGTTACTGATAGGTTGGTAACTGGAAATTTTAAAATTATACTATTATTATTATTACAAAATCACAAGAGTCATTACAGTACTCGTCTCTTACGGGCGGCTAGGCAGTAAAGCAGTTGACTTGTTTTCTTTATTAAAACCTCTGCCCAACGCAGGGGAAAGATGGATGAAACAATTGTCGTACCTGTGAGCATGTCCTTACATAAACCTTAATTACCCATATCAATTCGCACAAACTTATTACAAGCATTGCAAGAATACAAGTAATAACATGTTTTTTTATTATAATTGTGGT
>NJDC01009109.1:108543-129712 GCA_002245475.1 Calephelis virginiensis
TCCTTTGCATGCCGGAACGCGGATCCGCGCAATGCAGTTATACTGCAGCGTTAAAGTCGCAGCATGTTCATCACACAAATGTCTGACTCCGTCGGAAATCAAACCCAAGCCTTGCGGTTGCATACTAATCCCTCGACCAACCAGGCGAAGGTTATAGTTGTTTTATTGTAAAAAAAAGCGGTTGTCTGTAAAGTCGGCTTACTGACGATGGTAGAACGTGACAACGTCATAAGAGCGGAGGCCAATTGTACTATCTTTGTCGCCCGTTCCGCGCTCTGACTTGTACTTCAAGCCTTAAATGGAACGCCTCAGAGCGAGGTAACGCCGCGTGAATCATGTATTTTGGTGCGTGCAGCCGGCTCCATCGAATTATAAGACGTTTTCACTTCAAAAAGTTATATTTCGAGTAGGTAACGAGACTTGGAAATTTTATAAAATTTTAGAAAAACCTCACAATTGTAACTAAATTAAATATGTAATCTATAAAAACGAAAATTGCTATTATTTTGTTTCATTCGTCATATAAAACTTTAAAAATTATCATAACTTATGATAATTTTTAAAGTTTTGAAAGGAATAAAATATATTGCGGAATGACAATCAATTTTTTAATAACATTGGAAGACAAAAAGACTGATTTATTTCCTGGTTGTAAGAAATACACGTCGCGAAAAAGGCGAAGATTTCTTAGTGTGCTTTATTACCGTCTAATATTATAAAACTAAGTTTATATGATCGCCTCTGTGGTCTAGCGGTTCAGTTGTTGGACTTGACTGCATGAGGTCCCGGGTTCGAATCCCGGGTCGGGCAACAAGAAGAAAATGAAAAAAAAATGTTGCTCGGGATTGAAAATGTGCCCGGTTGGCGATAGGCTTGCCACCTATCACATTGTGGGACTTAGTGTCTTCGGCTAGTCATGGGTGCCCTGGTTGTGCCTCTGCCTACCCCTTCGGGGATATGGGCGTGAAGATACTTTTTTGAAGTTGATAAATATTTTAGTTTGTTCAGATAATAGAAACAACATTGCCAGGGATTTTAAGTGACAGATTTGCCAATGTCACATTATGGGATTATCAGTCAGTTTCCGAATCGCTAATCATTTAAAATCTACAATTTATCTCATATCAATTTTAATCGATGATTTATCTTTCTAATATGGGTTCGGCTTAGAACATTACTCTGAATCGAAATAGTTGTTATGAAGAGATAAATTGCAGATTGAAATAAAATTTATTGGCGATTCGGAAACTGGCCGTTAGTATCTAAGGCTAATCGTATAATATCGGCCTATACCTTCTTCTGGAAGGACTAGACTAATGATCTGGTCAAAGTCGCGGGGTGTCGCTGGATGCAAGCGCCTGGTGACCGTGACTTGTGGCGCTCTTTGGTGGAGGCCTATGTTCAACAGTGGACGTCCTCCGGCTGATGATGATGATGATGACGATGATATCTTCTTTGAAAATACGAATGCAAAGATACTTTTTACTACACATACATATTTATGACACACACACGCACATACACACGCACATTACACATTTATAACTAAGAACTACGTGAAGAAATTCACGTCGCAAAATAGGCGATTTGTATTTCTTCTATTTGTAAATTAATCTGCTTCTTTGCCTTTCAATGTTATAAAAAATATAAAGTATAATTTAAACCTTCAATGTTTTACAGACCCTTTTACATGTGCAAAATGTTATAACTCTAGGGTTTTTCCACGAATCTGACAATGATAGTGCACCTAGGAAATACGTCATAGACTAATTATACATATTATAATATCGTTCCTTGGTACAGAGTAGTTATGAATGGCATTGGAACGCTAATATACTGTCCATATATACATCAATTATAAGCATATGAGTATCACAATCTCTCGATAAAACAAGTGATCAGACACATATTTTTGAACGCTAAAAAAATGCTCTAACATTTTCAAACGTTACCAACTCGAATTAATACGGTATTTGGAACATGGCCTTATCATGGCCCACTGAGTTTCTTTCGCTGGATCTTCTCAGTGTGTGGCCGCGATTCCGATCCGGGGGTAATTTAAAAAAAATGTCGACGCGCACAAATAGCACTTGTATGGTTCAAGTGAATAAAGATTTTTCTGATTATGATTCATGAGTAGGCGGCGAATAAGGGAGCCGAGTCTTCTAATTTTTTTCATGGCAAAACACAGCGAACAAGTTGACTCCCCTGATTTTATTAGTTTTGAATGTGAGAAATAACGCCTATAGACACAATAGATGCTCTAAATAGGTGCGTTGCTGGCTGTTGCCAGAGTGTTATGCCAATTGTGAAAGTTTTCCAGCTACATCGCATCTGTGGTTTAGCAGTCCGACGTCGGACTTAAATTCTTGAGGTCCAAGGTTCAATTCCAGTATCGGGCAACAAAAAATCAGAAAATGCATATTTTCTAATAAACATAACGTTGCCCGGGAGTGGATTTGTGCCACGTTGTCGGTAGACTTGCCATCTATCTCATTGTGGGACTAAGTGTCTTCGGCTAATCTTGGGTGCCCTAGTCGTGCCTCTGCTATTCCTTCGGATATTGGCATGAAGATACTGGTATATTTTACTACCAGCTATGCTAACCTCCGGACCGGAAGATTACATTGACATTATGGTGGAAGGAATAGGAAAGGCGGTGGACACGTACACTGCAAGCTGCTGCTCAGCACTCTATTGGAAGTGGTTTTGTTTAACGACCCGTTCAGCAAAACCGTAGAATCACATTATGACATTAAGTTGAAATTTAATTGAAAGATTTTTTAAAATAAGTATAGTTTCTTTTAATTATTTTGCCAATACCATAAGACCAAAAATTAACTACAAACTGTCTGTCCAGTGTCCTTAAAAACTTTTCTCCTCTTTCATCACTCTTTGCATACAAACATGATTTTTTTCTTCCAAGTTTCATGTTTCGGACACCCTTAACACCTTTACCTTTGATTTGATCACGAAATGTCAACCTCCGAGTACCTGAATCGCATTTTATTTTATGTGAGAGATCAGGGAACAAGCACATGGTTCTCCTAATGGTAAGAGATAACCGTGGCCTAAGGACACCGAAGATGTTACAGGAGCGTCGCTGTCTTGTGGCCGAGATGTTAGGCCTATTATGCAAATCTACCGGCTACCCAACACTTAAGGGCGGAACCTTTACCTCCAGTGGTCTTGTTAGTGATAACCTATATTTTAGCCAGTGCTCACCTCTTACGAGCTGCTTAGCAGAGACGCTGATGGTCTATTCTACTCAACGGACCCGGACCAACAAAATTCTGTTCTTCAACATGATCTTCTCTTTTAACATAATCAAGTCAATGTAAAAGTAAAGTATCTTCACGCTCATATCCCCGAAGAGGTAGGCAGAGGTACAACCAAGACACCCACGACTAACCGAAGCCACTAAGTCCCACAATGTGATAGGTGGCAAGCCTATCGCCAACCGGGCACATTTCCAATCCCGACCAACATTTTTTTATTAGAAAACTGGAAAAATACAATTTTCTTTGTGTTGGCCGACCTGGGATTCGAACCCGGGACCTCATGCAATCAAGTCCAACACCTGAACCGCTAGACCACAGAGGCGAATGTCAAAAACGAAAAAAGAGTTAGCAAAATTGTTCCATTGGTTTACACGTGATGCGATGACCAACGAAAATCTCTATTTTCGTTGGTCATCGCATGAATCTCTATTCATTTTATATACTTACCGATTACAGATTATAAAATCCGTCGCGTTATTGCTATAAATCAAACAATGAACAGTGATTCGCTTAGAACACGTGCAGATTGTCAATTCTTATTCTAAATAATTATAATCCTGTTTGTAACATCGGGGTTAATGTATAACATCTTTTGAAGACAGCGGTTGGTATAGATTGGAGAAAAATATAATCGATATTAGGTTGTCAGGGGAGGTCAACTTGTACAGCATATAGTACTTTGTCAAGGTTACTTCTGTTTTGACACCTGTCAAACTCATTTATGTTTTATTATCTGTATCTTTCACCTATTGTGATAATATATTTTAGACCTGCTGCTAGGAGTTTTGGCGCCATCGAGAGAAAGTATTAGGTAGTATTAGTAAGTAGGTAATTCTTCTTCTTTAGAATTCGCTTGAAGAACAGGAAAATATTTGGAATAGATTAAAACATCAATAAAAAATGCAAATTATGCTGATAACTACACTTATCTGACAGTTATATTTCAAGACAAATCTGTTACTGTTCCATTATGATTAAATGATTTATGAGTAACACGCAGTGTTGCCAGAATTTAACTTACCTTTTTAGTGTTTTATAGAGTGTCTTTAACTTAGTTTTATGATATATTATTGACTTAAAAAAAGAACTATTATTTAAAGAATTGTTCTACTGATGCTGCTGACATTCTACTAATATTATAAATGCGAAAGTTTGTATGTTTGTTTGTTACTCCTTCACACAAAAACTGCTGAACCAAGTTTCATGTCATTTGGCTCACATATAGAGGGTAACTTGGATTAACATATAGGACAGTTTTCTCCAGTTTTGCATGTTTTCCTGTGGGGTTACCATAAGCTCTTTAAACAACATTATTATTTAAGAAGAGGAAGATTCTTAATTCGGCAGTAGGTCTGTGTTACTTCCGAACGCAAATATTCTACTTCTTTATTTGGCCTTTTATTTCATCCTGTTTCAGTTTTATTAATATCTAACTAGAGATGTTAAGTGGACTTGGAAAAGTTTAGAAGGTTATTTTTTTATTTATTTATTTTATTTTTTATAGTATGGGAAGGCTAACAAGCAGACGGATTGTAGTAGGGAATTCACGCCGCCTAAAGACACCAAAGCTGGTAATGGTGCGTTGCCAACAGGAGTTTGGGATGTTAGGCCTCGAGCTAAGTAAATTTATTGGCTATCTTATCCTCCCAACTGGAACACGTCAACGACAAGCACTGACGTATGGCGGCAGGAATAGGTAAGTTGATGGTACCAATCCGTGCGACTCGCCGAACCAACACGGGGCAAAAAATATGTGTTCGACTCCTATATTTTTATGTATGTTAATCGATTTCTTCTACATTTGTGTACCGACTTTAGATTTTTTGAAGTGAAACTTCTTTAGGGGGTTTGCACACTTTTTTTGGAATGGGTAAAAGCGTCTAAACTCGCGTCAGGAAACGTGACCTGATCGAAAATTCGTAAGACGGTGCAGAGCGCTTGCAGGAATTAGACCGCGCAGGGCGCTTACGCGAATGTTCGTGTTGTCATGTTTGTGGACGATAGAGTAATATATGAATACCTATTGTATTCTACCACATAAATTATAGTACTTTCATACTGATAATCAAAGCAATTTTGTGAAAAATTATTCCCCTTTCTTTAATGTTAAAATTTTCACTTCTGACGGCACTCCCGGAGTTTTTTTTAAACAATTTACTTCTCAAGTTTTCCCATTGCCTCTGAGCCCGGATCTAATGGTGAAATCTCAAAGAATTCGAGGAAAACACACATGGAGTATGTAGTGCACAAAGTTAGACAAAAGAAAATAACTCATTTTTACAACAACACAAATTGATAACATAATTAAAAAAAAGATATCTGGTATTTTTTTTAATTCTCTGTGAATATAAAATTTTATAAATATAACTTGACTTCTTGAGGTCCGGTTTCGAGGCCCCCGTCTCGGACAGCAAAAAAATAAAGAAAATGTCTGTTTTCAATTTTCTAATAAAAAAAAAAATTTACCCGGGATTGGATACATCCCCGATTGCTGATAGTATTGCCATCTATGACATTATAGGACTATGTGCCGTGGTTGTTGCCTCTGCCTACATCTTCGGTGATATGGACGTGAAGACACTTTTTTTTAACCGTAAACAAAACAATATATACACTGAAAAGCATCATTAAAAGAATAATAAAGTTAGGTGTAGATGTATATGATTATATAACTTTGTTTGTTATATATAACATTTTACTGTAGTATCTTTACAAATATCTTCAAAACAATGTAGTAATATCCCATCAAAAAATAAGTGTGTAATAATAACCAAGTTCAATAACAAGTTCTATGAAAAAAATCTTGAAATATAGGTTTATTACTCGTTCGTTTTATTTCTAATCAACTTCTTTTCGTTAAGTCATTGTCAAGATAATATAATAACTTCCTGTTTTTTATTCCTGTATTATCAGTTAGGTTGAGATAACTCTTAAATTACGTTTATTTCATATGCTCTTGTAACCTAAATTTCGAAATTTTATACACGGAAATTAATATCTGCCACAATAGATCTCAATTCTCTCGTGTTACCTTCCAATAGGAAAAAAGTATGTGCTCTAGATTACTAGACTAGGTTAATAGTGCGTTGCTGAGGCTTGTTAACCTAACCCTCTTTGGTAAATCTACTGTCTACCCTCTAAAACACGCCAATAACAGGGTTACGGCAGAAATATGTAATAAAGTCGAGCGTGTTAAAAATTCCAGATTAGTCATACTCATGGGTCACAGTTCTAGCGATAGACAAACCGACTCCACTCAAGAGCAGAAGTTCATATTTTGAAATTAGCTTGGTACCAACACACGGAAGTTAGTATATTTGTTCATAACCTTAACGGTTGTAAGCGATATGTATGCGAAAACTTCGCAACGATTTCCCACGCAATATTAAGAACAAGTTCAATGTTAAAGTAATTAAAATATACCTAATAGGAGGAAATCTTATGAGTTTTTATTAACAACATTAAAAAAAGATAAACTAGTAAGTCATTGTTCAAACTACGTACTAGGCGAGCATAAGCTGGATGGGTCATCATCAACTAGAACATTGAAAGAAAGAAAACATTTACTGACGGACTAAAGCTCGAATGGCTGAACGGATTTGTCTGAAATTTGGAACACAGGTAGACTGTGACCTGGATTAACATATAGGCTACTTTTAATCCTGATCTCACAACGGGTTCCTGGGAAAACGCAAGCGAAGCCGCAGGCAACGGCTAGTAAGAAATAAAATTCCCGGGATTGTATATATGCCCGGTTGGTGATAGGCTTGCCACCTATCACATTGTGGGACTTATTGTCTTCGGCTAGTAGTATGCCTCTGCCCACGTCTTCGGGGAAATGGGCGTGAGGACACTTTTAAAATTTAAATAAATGTGTAATCTCCGTATTTTATAATACTAAATCTATGATTTTATAGCTTGCATTTTTATTTGATATAAGACTTTTAGTTATCTATGTAAATGGCTGTAAGTATGATTATAAAAACGTATGGGAAATACTACACTAGATTTCGGTTTCGGTTTTGGCTGAAAATGCAGTTTCGGTCGGACTAAAATAATAATTATCAAGCATTACAATTAAATTATGCTATACTAGCGGCCTGACCCGGCTTCGCACGGTTATGAAATGCACATAAATACCTTCCTCTTCAATCACTTTATTAAAAAAACCGCAAAGAAATCCGTTGCGAAGTTTTAAAGATTTAAGCATACAAAGTGACATAGGGACAGAGGAAGCGGCTTTTTTTATACTATGTAGTGATGATATAAAATAGGAAATTTCAGTACGTTTACCATTTTGATGCCCCTGTGTAGAATAAGGCCATCTGCTTCCTTTCTTGGCAGCTCATCGGTAAGGACCAAGATCACCATTGGTGGTAGAATTTTGTGCAGTAACTTCGTCGGATAGGAATCATTTTTTTCGCTATAGTGTTAATGCTTTGCACTATCGTGTTCCGGTAGAGCAGGGACCCTAGGGGACTTGACTTTCATGCCAAACTCCCCGGCAACAGCACCTACAACATCTATGGTAAGGGTAACCATAAGCAACAATTAACTGTTACCACAAAGGATGCCGAATACATGCTTATGGGATAAGATAAAATAGTTAAAATAGTTATCCGAAGCCAAATTTTTTGCAGTGAGCAAAGGTAGACTTTTCACAATGATGCTTTTATCAATTTTTTTTTAGAAATCAAAAGTGAAATAGTTCCTAGGCTAGTGGACTACACTATTGGCCCCATATCTTGCTCAAATGTGTACTGCGACTCACTAAATTCAATATGTCGGAAAAATATCACTAGGATACCTTTTACAACTTTTAAAAATAATACGTCGACTAAAACATAGGAATAATTCATTCCAAAACCGCAAGACATAAATTAAAAAAATATTATTCCTTATCTCGCTCTGCCTCAACACAAAATGTATTGTTTAGACAGAGATAGAGTTGGAAAGCCCATGTTTGTCATGGCTATTCGCGGAAACATCCAAGTCCTTGATCAATCCCACATTGATCATATAGAGTCGGCCTTGATTGATGCCTATTTGAAAACCTAGGAAACTAAACCGCAACTCATATTACTTAAATATGGTTACAAATATGTGGGATGTTTGCAAAACAATATGTTAGTTTGTGTTTATAAATAAATCAAACTTTTTTATCAAATTCGATCCAGTGGCATTATATTAACAGTATTACTATTTAAATTATGGGCTTCGGCTTTACACTTTTTTTTATTTTTAAATTGGCTGACCTAATCTAAATTTAAGCGAAATGATTAATTTTGTGTAATAACTACTCTATACAGTATAGATGTCTTTAAAATACATTCGGATTTCCGAAGCTTGACGAATATAGCCGAAGCGCATAATTGAAATAGTACTGGCACGGTAATATTATCTATAATCTATAAATAATATTACCGTGGTACTACTGTAGCTACTTGTATGTATGAATGTACTTGTATGTACTTGAATAGTGTATGATAGTGATAAAATGATTCCCTTTCACCTTCACCTTCTGATTCACTCACGACGTAACAGAAATAATTGCATAGTAAAATTATATTATTGTTTTTTATCATGCTAATATATGTTCATGTAACATGATTCGCTTCAAGAAATAATGCAGTAGTAATATAAAAGAATGAACAAAGCGTTTTGTAGTAACACTATAATTAAACAATATTCAATAACCCCTAAAAAAATATATGCAATGTAGCTAAGAACCACCTCAATCATTTCAGCTTTCATACAAAAATCCGCATCGAAATTGGTCTATCCTTCAAAAGTTATGATTCCACAAATACGTACAAAGACACGTCAAATTATCCCACCCCTTTTTCAGTCGTGGGTCAATAAAAAGTAAATTAGCCCAAGACTAAATATATACCCAGGTACCTAAATTTTAGAAATGTATATAATATGTATATGTGCTTATAAGACAAAGCTATAAAATTTTATAAATCAGGCAATTAAAAATAATTTATTTTTATATTATTCAAGTAATCTTAATTACGGGTTAACCGGTTATTTCCTTCCATAATCATTTTCTTTTGAGCCCCTAACGCCTTTTGCAGGCAAACCAGTTGGCTCTGCCGTCCTGTAATTCAGGTTTTCATTGACAATAGGCGTTAGAGGTTCACAAGAAAAGGATTAATGGAAGGAAATAATTGAGTTTGCTTATAAGTATCTTCAAGCCCATATCCCCGAAGTGGTAGGCAGAGGCACAATCGGGGCACCCACGACTGGCCGAAGACACTAAGTCCCACTATGTGACATATCCAATCCCGGGCAACATTTTGTTTTTTATTAGAAAATTGGAAAACCCAAATTTTCTTTTTGTTGCCCGACCCGGAGATTCGAACCCGGAACCTCATGCAGTCAAGTCCAACACCTGAACCGCTAGACCACAGAGGCGATTTATATATATTTATATGTGTATATGTATTGTAAATTATGCTTTTGTGAGCGTAAATAAATTATTTTTTGATTGACTGCGTTATAAAATTTTAGAGCTTCGTCTGTTCTACATATATTTCTAAAATAAGTACGACTCAACTTAGCCGACATCGTAATTTTTCTATTTTCTGTTTTTTTTTGTTTCTATTTGTCTGTTTTGTTTCTATATCATTGAAAAACTTGTGCACTAATTTGTCTCAATAGTCAAGAGCGGAAATATTAAGATAAGTTAAAGTAAAAAATTAGGCAAAAACATTTTAATTCAACATATTTCAGAAAATGCACAAAAATAACAATGGAATAAAAATTGAACGTTTGTACTTAACCCGTAATGGCTCATTTATCAGAGCATCGTACGTGTAAGTAGAGAGTGAAAAAAATGTTTATGTTCTTTTGTAGATAAATACACTTTTCTATTAGAATCTCAGCAACTTTTCTTCGTGTTGGTTTTGGAAGATTAGACCAAATGACTACCTCCCAGGCAGATCATAAACACCGACCTTGAATTTACTAGCACTAATACCGTGACCTCTAACTAAACAGCAACATTTCGCAATGGCTTTACCGGCAATTACCTATTCTTGCCATTACAACTTCAGTGCTTCCCGTTGACGTATTCCGATTTGGAGGATGAGGTATCTTGTAAGCTTCCTTTTGCATAAGGCTAAGAGCCTAGCCTCAGTTTCTAATTATTGTTGCCACTTGAATATTACAAAACCTTCAATATCTGTACATACTTGTATAATAATACTAAATCTATACATCAAATATTTAAAAAAACAAGTATTGCTACGTATATTGTTACAGGATACGAAACCCAAAACGTGGGCTATTAAAATTGTTGGTGGTTTGTCTGTTTCCTTTGTACCCAAAAAGTACTGAACGGACTTTTACCAAATGTTGTGTACGAGTAGTTACGGTCTCTTTCTTTTTTTTTCTTTCTTTACGTTTTGGCATTAGCATTTTGCCATTATTCAAGCAGAAATTTGCATCAAATTTAATATAAACTTTAATCCATTATAATTATTAGTCATCAGTCAATTGTCTTCAGTAAGCCATGTCAGGCTCTTGGGTAAAGCGGTGGCCTCATTACTCAAGCTCATATAATGAGATTTGGCGGCAACGAGGAATTAATACACGATACGCTAATTTCTTCATGATTATTTCATTTGTGCACTTTCACTGAACAAAATTGTACAAAATGCCACCAACATTGACTAATTTCACTCAATATCAACACAAAATTCAATAATTATGAAAAAACTTCGACTACCTTTTCTCTCGATGGCGCCAAAACCCCTAGTTACGGTTTCATTAATAAAAATCGATTAGGTACTCCAAGTACTATATCGGATCTTACTCCCGTTCTTGTTACTCCTGAGTAACTTCATATTGAAAATTACCCCTAAAAGAACAGCACCTTCCTTACGAGGAAATAAAACGTTAGTTGCGGAAACACAAAATGTATATTTTCTTCCCATTTGGCGGGAACGTTTAAAAGTACTAGCGCTGTTTTTTTGGATTTCCTCAAAACTTAAAGATAAAATAGGTGAAAAGTAGAAAAACCCCAACAGTTAAATTGGTTTAGATAAGTACAGTACATATAATTGTAAACAAGATAAACTATAAAACGAAAACAGTGTAAGACAAAAGTTTTATGTAGGTTATTAAATACAAAGTTCTGTTTGAAAAATGAAGGAGATGATTAGCACAACAGATGAAACATGAAACTGCATAAGGGAGACGATTTATTGAAGAAAAGCTATGACAAATAGACGGTAAAAAAATGTCTGTGACATTGTTGAAGTAGCTTTGGATGGGTACCTGTTATGACAAAAATCTGAATATTAATACGTGATGCCAAAACTTTGGACCCCTTTTTACGAAAATTGCGCGTACGCAGGAGCATAAAATTTAGCACACTTATAGTTTATGTGTAGGAGAAGTGCAGAACGCTAATATTTTTCAATAATAATGCTTGTAAAGTACATTAAATCAATAAATAAAGCATTACCCATACTACCATGCATTTGACACACATAAACAAATATATTGATGATAACGATAAAAGATCACAAATGGCGCACCATACAGTTTGGAAACAGTAGTTGGTCTTGAGAAATGAAGATATCGTTCCTATCAACAAGATATTAAAATTTATCATGGTCGAATTTCGACCAACGGGCGACCACTAGTTAACATTTAAAATATAACTGAAAATACAAGCTAGGTATCACAAGGAAAATAAAGAGCTAAACGAAAATAGCTTTAGAAATAAAACTGGGCTAAAACCAAGAAAAAAACGAAAGGATTTTATGAATTTGACAAAATTTAAATTGCAGAGCCTTTTTATATTGTGCGTTTATTTAGTTGAGACAGCAATTTCCTATTTTGAAAAAATAGAAGAAATATTGTGATGAAATAGGCTGTATGGCAATACCTCTTAGCGTGTCTCAAAAGGTCAAATTGATTAACAAAAAGTATTTACTTCCAATATTTTAGGTTACATACCTACTTCATTCACTTATTTTTTGGAACTTTTCGAATTTACCATTAAATTACACAATTAAGAATCGCAAGATAAGTTTTCTAACAATTCTTTGATGGAATATAATAACCTATTTTCGGAAATATAAACTTAATATCAAGATAGACGATGCTTACTGTAGGGGCATTACATGTGACAGAGTTTTTTATTAATTGACTGTCTTTAAAAAGTCACTTCAGGATAAGTGTACGAGAGTTTTGATGCCACCGGGAAAAAAGATAGTCGTAGTTTTTTAGTAATTATTAAATCTCGTGTTTAATTTAGTAAAATTAGTCAATGTGGGTGGCATTTTGTATAATTTTGTCCAGTTCAAGTGCACAAATTAAATAATCAACAGCAACTGGGCATCTATGATTGTTGTTTTTTAATTTCATCCCAGTCGGGGAAAGGCAAAGGATCTGTGTCCATACAGCCACGTCTTCCGTATTAATAAATCTTTTTCTTGTTATATATTTTCAATTTATGTCTTCCGTATTAATTCTTTATTTCAGTCATTATTCACTATCTACACAGTATTGTCTGAGTCTTGAGTAAAGCGGTGGTTTCGTTACACAAGCTCGTTTATGAGATTTGGCGGCGGAAATTCACGATACACTAATTTATTCATGATTATTTCATTAATGCACTTTCACTGAACAAAATCAAACTAATTTACCCACCCACCTAAATTAACCAATTTGAATAATATTTTACACTAAATTCAATAATTGTGAAAAAATTACGACCATCTTCATTCACGATGGCGCCAAAACTCCTGGGCATCTATGATTTACCGAAGGTACTTTTTACCACAATGTGATAGGAAAACCTATTGCCAACAGCATTTTTTTTATAACAAAATAGAAAAAACACATTTCTAGTTGCCTGACTCGGGGGTTCCACCTAGGACCTGACGTAGTCATCGTTAACATTGACGCTTTAGATGACAGACTCAACTTCAACAGAGTTCAACTGCGTAAGTGTACCTTTTCCGTATAGTTTAGGAGTCAAATAGCGATGACATACGTACAGAGAGACGGACATGTCTTCCGTTTTACTCCATTCTGCTACGTGACCCTCAAAAGCCATTTTTTTCTTAAGGTACATTTGGATGTTTTTAGTTCAAGTATATTCATATGAGCTTATTTTTAGATTATGATAATAAATTTATATGTGGCAATTAGCTTAATAACTACAATTATCCAAAGCATCAAAATTGTTATTTTTTAGGTCAGACAACCCAAACAAGGCTTTCTAATGTAATAACAGAACATTTAGATAATTAATGTTAAGTTTGCCAAAAATTTGCAGCTGATTGACCCAAATTCCTTAATTTTCATTAACATGTGTTTGCCTTTTTTTGTTAAACGTTAAAACCCAAACAAGGACATGACTCTCCTGGCAAAGATAAGCCTCCGTACTGGAGTACAACACTGTCAAACACAGCCATTACGTCAGCGGGAATAGGCAAGGCGGTGAATCTCTTCTCGGGCGAATCACTGCATATTACTCTACTAACAGTGGTCTTGTCGGTCATTTTGCTTGCCTCTTAAGAATTATGAGGGAGAAAGATAGATAGTTTATTTTAACACAAACCCGAACCTATACGAGAAAAGGAATCCAGAACCAATGTTTTCAAGGAAGTAACTTCAAGAAAACTGTTGAGTTGATTGATGATTTTGTTTATCTGTTCCCACATCACACACACTCCTACACAGAAAATATATACGAATATACCTACACACATACACATACACATACAAAAGTACGCCCTCAATTACGAATTATTCTTACACGACAAAACCTGTAGGGTTTGGATGCGAACATAGATAAAATAACAAAACTCTAAACAATAAAATTCTGTCCTAATCCTAAAATAATCCTCTGTCCCTATGTCGCTTTGTATGCTTAAATCTTTAAAACTACGCAACTGATTCTGATGCGATTTTTTTATAGATAAGGTAATTGAAAAGGAAGGTTTTTAGGTATGTTTTATACTCGTGCGAAGCAGGAGTGGGCCGCTAGTTTTCTAATAAAAATAGCGCTGCTCGCGATCAGATATGTGCACTTTGATTTAATCGCCTCTGTGGTCTAGCGGTCCGGGTGTCGGACTTGACTGCGTGAGGTCCCGGGTTCGAATCCCGGGTCGGCCAACACACAGAAAATTGGATTTTTCCAATTTTCTAATAAAAAAAAATTTTGGTCGGGATTGGAAATGTGCCCGGTTGACGATAGGCTTGTCACCTATTACATTGTGGGACTTTGTGTCTTCGGCTAGTCGTGGGTGCCTTGGTTGTACCTCTGCCTACCTCTTCGGGGATATGGGCGTGAAGATACTATAACTAGCACTACAATGTAAAATAACAAAAACCTTAACCACAGTAACGCGTAGCAAGGTTTACTCGTATGTATTATAAGAAAACGTGTAAAAAAACATAACCCTTAAACATCGTCGGATAAAAAGACAACCCGGATTATATTAACATTAGTTAAAAATTATTTCGAGTTCAAAACAATTTACGCAATCAATGACAAATTGATAGACCAGTAATTAAACTGACGCAAATTAATTTAAAATCAATTAAAACTCAATTATTTTTTATTATTACTGTGGTTTATCCCCAAAAATATATATTTAATAGCCTTTAACCGTAGTTTAGTCACGTTATTGTTTAATACAGCAAACAAGCTCACCATCACTAACACCGTGACAAATACCACTTAAGTACTCCGGCGGCCTGGCATAGTATGCGATGCTTCATACAAAAGTGATTTAGGCATGAGCGCAATAGCCCGTCAAAAGTGTGAACTATCTTTTGTAAAACAAAGTACCCCGGCCACAACTGTCCATCTGTCTGTTCGCAATAAACTTGAAAATTACATAACAGATTTTCATACGATAAACAAAAAGGCTCCCGATAAAGGTTCAGACATTACGGGTTTGTGGAATTTTTTTGAATTATGACGACATTAATTGATTTTTCAGTATATCACAAAAATTTAAGCCAAGTGGGAGTTTTCAACGAAAACGCTGCCAAAACCCTTTGAGGTATAAAAAAAAACAATGCATGGGAGGCCTGCACCCTTTTTAACGGGGGATGTTATAAGTTTGACATGTATGTGTGTGGCGTCATAACTTTTGAACGGATGGACCAAATTCGATGCTGTTTTTTTTGTTTGAAAGCTGAAGTGATCGAGATGGTTCTATTTCATATAGGTTTTCACATTCGCTCGTTTAAAATTTTTAGTTTTATAATTGTTGTCTACTTCTTTCTTCTATCTTCTAAGGATAAGCTACTACACCCATTCGAAGTAGAGTAAAGGTAACTTGTAATTTGGTAATTGTAAAATATTAATTGTTAATAATAATTTGGTAATGCTGCCCGGGAGTGACGATTGTTGGCGATAGGCTTGCCACGTATCACATTGTGGGACTTAGTGTCTTCGGCCAGTCCTGAATGCCCTAGTTGTGCCTCTGCCTATCGCTTCGGGGATATGAGCGTGAAGATACTTACTTTGGCAATTGTTAAGCTGTTTAAACGGGTACAATATTAACATTTATCACATTAAACAAATTAGTTACATTTTTGCACAATATGAAAGCTCCTTACAATAAACGATTTTATTAAATATCTTAGAAGTTATCGCGAAATTAAAATTACCAGTGAAATCATAATAGACTCTAACAACAATGCGTGATATGAAGTTGAGCGAGCGTTTCTATACTTGGATATACGCATACATAAATAGATATAGGATCTTTCTTTTCCCACTGTGAAGTTTCACGGTTTCTTATTAATTACAGTTCCCTAAATATACATTACGCTCAATCCCCAGAGAAACGACGGGCTGAGTCCCTGATCTTTTCTATATATTAATACGTAATGCCAATTAAATTTATTTATTAAATTTGTTCTGGTATCTATTAAGTATTTATATGTAATAGTATCGTTGACTAACACCCATAACACAAGCATATAATTTGCTTACTTTGATTTTATCCTGCCCCCGTCGGGAATCGAATGGTTTAAAATGGTTTATGGTTTAAAGCATTTGCTGCAAATATCAAGCGATACGAAGATCGCCGGGTTGAATAGTAATATCATAATAACAGCTTAATAATCAAGCAATTGGCCTTAAAAATGCTCCATCTGTATAGGAAATGCCCCGGTTTTGTATATCTGCCTAAATCTTCGGAAAGTCGGGCGTGAAGATACCTCAAATTCAGTTAGCTATCTTAAGGTTTTCAAATTCCTAACCATTACACAAAAGTAACGGTAGTTTACCCACATTAACGGTAAGTGACGGTGATTTTCATATAACCTTTCTGAATTCATTCATTTCTAAGCAAAAAATCAGAAAAGATGAATTACTGTAACTGTTTATATATGTAGGTACTAACTACAGTTTTAATACTTCTATTGTGTTAGTCTAGCAAGCAAATATTGTTGAAATAAATAAAGTTGTAAATGTATTGTCGATACTTAATACGTTTCAAATTCAAATCTATATGATAATATGTTTTAAAGTGATATTCTATATAAAGTAGATATATACTGAAATTTTACTCAGAAACTCTACGAGGGATTATTATTGCACAATTTCTGCCATCTTTATCCACATATCGAAGGCATTGTACTGTATGTATACAGTATACACATTTCCTAATATTAAAATTATAAATTAAGAAATCTATGTGCTTGCTCCGAGTTGGATCACATCATTTTTAGAGAAAAGGCATTCAGTAAGTTTTGTCATTGCATGAATTTGAATGGATTGACAAAAACAATAAATTTATAAAACAGTTGGAGTTCCCTAAGTCTGTTTTAAGACCTTAACTGTTCTTATCCTATATGAGTAAGAACTGACCTATTTGATGTAAATGAAAATCATTCGATATTATCAGTAAGATTTCTATTTACCCAGCGTTACTTTCGTCAGCATAAAATAGCAGAGGTTCCCAAACTTATTTCATGTAACGCCCACTTTGAAAATCAGTTGTTTTGTAGCGCCCCCCCCCTCGTTTTTTTTCTTGTCAATAACCTCAATAACATATTTGTTGCGCCTAGTTTAAAAAAAAACATTTTTTTCAAGATTTATACCGCCCCTCTCTAGGCTTCCAGCGCCCACAAGGGGGCGTTATCGCCCACTTTGGGAAAGGCTGAAATAGATTGTCATTCAAACTTTAATCTTCTTTTAAAGACCTTAGGGAGTTGATTATTGAAAAATGTGAGCTATGTTTGAACTTGTGTCTTTACCGCATATCAAATTACAATAAAATCAGTCCAACAGTTAAGCTATGAAAGCGTAACAGATACAAAGACAAACATTGCATTTATAACATTAAATATTGATGGATGATATTTTCAGTTTTCAAGCTTAATTATACCCAGTAAGTATGCATTTTCTGCAAAACACATAAACTTCTCAATCCTTCTGCTATCTTCTTATATCTATATCAAAATCAATTGCTGTTCGTTAGTCCCGCTAAGACTAATTTGGCTTTAAATTTTAAATTATTTGTGGAAGTCTAGAGAATGTTTAAAAGAAAAGGAAAACTAAAACGAGGAAACTAGGAAAAACAACATTTTAAGTTTTCCCATACAAACAGAATTCGTGGAACGAAGTTCACCGGGACAGCTAGTCGTTTAAACGTTTACCTTTGATATAACTAAATTTACATTATCTAGACTATCATACAATATGTAGCTCAAATGTAGCTACCATCAAAAAATTATTGCAAGCATTGGGAGTCCCGTTAAGTTAGAACATATTTAATATTTTTAGTTCATCTTGTGCTACAGTTATATTGTAAAGTATGTCACCTGTCGGTCATCTGTGTAAAATTTGCTATTCATTTTATTCCTTCTATCGAAATTGGCTACGCCTGATTGATTATATTCAAATTCACCGGATTAAATTAAAATCTGTAGGGTTACTAATGAAGCTCGATTCATGCAATATTGGAAATTGGAAACGAGTATGTCATTTTAGGTATTCTTGAACACAATACCGGGGAAATATTAGCATTTAGTTTATAGTAAACACTAAACTATTTTGTCGAATTCGTTGATTTTTTTGTAACATGTTAATAATCCACTAGTACTGTATTCAAAAGTGGCTAAAATGACATAAACGATTCCAATTTCTAATACGCACGTTATCGAGATGCAAGAGTAAACCTATTGATCGCTTTCTACAAAAAAAGCTCCAGGTTACACTCCAGGGGTACCGGTAGAAGTACTTTAATTGTCAGTATAAAAATTGTATGTAATGTAAAATAGCTTTATATAGTATAATACAATATTAATTTGATTGATTTTGTTCACTTACAAAAAACTATATATTGCGCATGGGGGGAAAGTACCTTGCAAGATTCGAGTCCGATGTCCCGACCGGAGAAACGAAATTCGCAATATGAAAATCGACGCCATTATATATAGCGGTTTGGTGATAAATAAACTTAATAATTTGTTTTTGAAAGCTCAAATGTCATTTATATAGTCCACCTATATATACACAATATCATGTACAGGTTTGACGATTTTTTTTATTTTCAGTTGCATGTACGGCGCCCCACTTTCAAAAAGTAAACTACTTTTTTATACTATGCATGTGTTAAGCAAAACGTGTTAAAATTAAATAATGTTTAGAATATTGTTCTTGATTATTATATTGAAACAATTTCACCTTTGCCAGTATAGCCAAGTTGACCTAAAATCTCGTTCATTTTTAATAACCAACCGAAGTTTACATCCGATACTCTTTGTCTATTCTGTAGATAGATCCTGTTAGCGTAGAGATATGTATGTATAAATAAATAAATAAATAAATAAATGTCCCTGGATAAGTTACACAAATTGAGTCTAACCCCAAAGTAAGCAAATTATATGCTTGTGTTATGGGTGTTAGTCAACGATTCTAATACATAGAAATACTTAAATAGATACCAGGATAAATTTAATGTATATGTATGATAAGTTATACTTTCAAATATATCTCTACAAACCGGATTTCAAGATAATTGGTTACTTTATACCAGGTGTTGTTATGTGTGTTATTTCTAATCTACAAAACTTATGACTTGGAAAAAAATACAGGCAATCTGTAAAGCGACCATTACAAAAAAAAATTAAAATCGGACCAAGTTTGAATGAATTATAGCCCAATTTACATTTTGACTTTTATCCCTCTCCCGCAGGAACCCCTGTTGTGAGTGGGATAAAAAGTATTCTGAAACCTTCTTCAAATCATACCTACAAACCAAATATTGTTACGATCGTTTTAATAAGTTTAGCATGAAACGCGGCTATGAGCAGACAGATAAACAAAAAGCGTCAAAATGCTAAAAATGTGTTAAGATGCCCCTTTCTAGTGGCCTATTTTTTTTAATATTTCCAACTAGTGGCGCGCACTTACTTCGTACGGGTATAAAATATACTACCTTCCTCTTCAATCACTTTATCTATTAAAAAAAACTCTACTTTTTATTATACTATACCTTTGTATGTATATCTACTAGCTGACCTGGCAGACGTTGTTCTACTATTTTTTTGCAGTGATTCTCCCTCATCACTTATGGTTACGAAAAATAAATGATGGTCGCTTCTTTGACCTATTCAATATGCTCACAAAATTTCATGAGACTCGGTCTAGCCTTCGGAGGAGTACGGTAACTAACATTGTGACACGGGAATTTTATATATAAGAAATATATATGTAATAGCTGCCTGTTCCGACTTCGCTCGAATGGTAATTTTTTTGACCATAAATTGAGATGTAAAATAAGATATCGTATCTTTCAAGTTGGATCCAACTGCACACGGTGTGCAAATTTGATTGAATTTGGTTAAGCAGTTTAGGAGTCCATCGCGGACAAACAACGTGACACGTAATTAATATTTAAATTAATGCAAATATCCTGTATTGATTAGAGTTGCCATAGTGTATACAATTTATACAATTCCAGACTTTGTTTCTCATTCCTGCAACATACGGGTAGGTACTTACTACAGTCCTACCTCTTTTTTATAATGGCAGGCAAACATCATCAAAGACAATTATAATCAAAACAGAAGGTATCCTAATTATAGTGTATTCTGACTTCTGAGAACGGTGTAAATAAAAAAAATGCGAAAAATAAGAGTTTGGTTTTATTTAATTTTGCGGATTAGCTTTAATCACATCATTTTTTATCATTAGTTAATTTATTATCTCGTTTGACCTACCAACTGACACGGTATTTCCAAATTATTATCTTACATGTTAATCGCCTCTGTGGTCCAGCGGTTCAGTTGTAGGACTCGACTGCATGAGGTCCCGGGTTCGAATCCCGGGTCGGGCAACAAAAAGAAAATTGGGTTTTTCCAATTTTCTAATAAAAAAAATGTTGCTCGGGATAGGATATGTGCCCGGTTGGCGATAGGCTTACCACCTATCACATTGTGGGACTTAGTATCTTCGGCTAGTCGTGGGTACCCTGGTTGGGCCTCTGACTACCTCTTCGGGGATATGGGCGTGAAGATACTTTTTTTTTACATGTGGGTTGCCTACACACATGCAATATTATCATCAATTCTGGGATGGGTAAATGAAAATAATTAAGCGCTGTAACACTGCAAAATGACTAACTACCAACATCCAAAATATTTTATTAGGTAAGTACCTACCATATCCATACCATCGGGATTTGATAATTTTTACAAAAAGCAAATGATTCCGAAATGGTCCCACACAAATTTTATCAACATCCTACTAGGTAGTCGTTTAAGTTATTCTTAGTAATGCATAAAATGTTGTTTACGTTGAATTTGAAGTTTTGAGTTATCTATTTATATCTACTAAGTCTAGTAATAAGTTCTGTCACACAATAAAAACTTTTCAATTAAAAATGCTGGTC
>NJDC01009112.1:0-16680 GCA_002245475.1 Calephelis virginiensis
ACGTTCCGGTTCGGAGGGTAAGGTAGCCGATAAACTTACTTTTGCTCGAGGCCTAACATCCCGGCCTCAGGTTGACAACGCACCATTATCACCTTTGGTATCTCTAGGCGGCGTGAATTTTTTAACATCAGGAAATCCGTCTGCTTGTTTCCTTCCAATATCACAAAAAAATACTTTAAAATTAGCTAGAAATAAACTGAGAGATATAGCACTAAAATCAAAAAAATAATAAGACCCGGGTTTAAGAAGACGTGTGTGTTAATATCATTGATTAACATGCATACCGTAAGCACATAATTTCCTTTGAGTTTAGGCCAATTTGTGTAATTTGTCCTGGGATAATAATTTGTTAATTAATGTACTAAAAAGCTAATTCTTTGTTACTGTGTACTTGTCGTCGCTAAAGACTAAAAAAGCAAAATTAGAGTTTGCATCAGAAACTAGCAAAGTCGCTTTTACATCTAGTTGAACTAAAAATACATAATATTTTTGTATACGTTCAAACAAAAAAAAATGTAATTAAGAAAGAAACATTATGTCGTATTAGAGCGCTGGATGTTTGACGATATTTTTATGTTAAGTTTAAAAAAAAAAGTATATTCACGCCCATATCCCTGAAGAAATAGGCAGAGGCACAACCAGGGCACCCACGACTAGCCGAAGATACTAAGTCCCAACCGGGCATATATCCTATCCCGAGCAAAAGTATTTTATTAGAAAATTGGAAAAACCCAATTTTACCTTTTGTTGCCCGAACCCGGTTCGAGATTCGAACCTGGAACCTCATACAGTCAAGTCCTACAACTGAACCGTTAGACCACAGAGGCGACAAATAAATTTAAGTTTATCAACATATTTTTATTTTTATTCTTTTATTTTTTTTTTAATTTTTATACTTGAATTATATTTTAAATTATTTTGATATTGTATTAATTGTTTGACATTTTTAAAATCAGCTATTGTATTATAAAATCAATTTGAATCAATTATTAATTCATTATTATTTAAAGCATGTCATTATAATAATATTATGTGTTTCTTTATTACCTTATATGAAATTTTAATTATTATTTTTATGGGTCTATGTAACCTGATAATAAACAATTTTTTTTTATTATATTCTACCATATTTCGGTGTGCAAATATTTTAGTATTTAGAAACAATTTTATTTAACTACCTTTAACTTTTAAGTCAATTATTTACATTTATAACTAGTTTAATTATTTATTACCAAACCATTTTAAAACTATTATTCAATTTAACCCTGTCTAACGTAAACTACCACCATTTCCAAACCTCGCCAGACAGGAGAAGAAACAGCGAAACAAATACATATCTTTTATATATTCCCGTAACGTTTGCACCTGCCACACTGCAAAGTAGCTGAAATTGAACAAACGTGGGGTAGCCTCTTAGACTAATATGAATAATGAATAAACATAATTTAAATTACAAGTCATTGTGTAGATGACTGGCTAGTGTCTGCGAACACGCTTTTTGGGCAAATTGTTAGAAGTAATAGTACTTAAATATTGGGTATTTACAGGCGACTTAGGTGACCACGTTGCCCGTTGGTGCTAATCTAGTCATTTAGTTTAGTCATCCACCAATTAGGTGTACTGAAGCGCTATCCCTTTTTTTGTGACATTGGAAGACAAACAAGCACACGGATTTCCTGATGAAAGGTGAGCATAGGCTTACCCTCACTAGCACCGTGACATGTAACTAGGTGGTAGAATGTAAGATTAGCGGCAACCTTACCTACCGAACCGGAACACGTCATGACAGCAGAAATAGGTAAGGCGGTACCAATCCGGGTAAGTCGCTGCTAAACTCTACCACCTAGTCAAATGTCACGGTGCTAGTGACGGTAAGGCTATGCTCGCCTTTTACGAGCTGCATGGTAGGAGGGCAGATGGTCTATTCTGCGAAGGAGCCCGGACCAACACGGGGAAAAAGATTATAATATTAATAACCTATATACTTTTTCGCTTATGTGGTCTAGCGGTCCGGTGTCAGACTTGGCTTTTTGAGTTCCCGGGTTCAATCCCCGGGTCGGGCAACAAAAAAATTGTAAAATGTGCATTTCAATTTTCTAATAAAAATAATGTTACCCGGGATTGGATATGAGCCTGGTTGGCGATAGGTTTACCACTTGGTTATGCCTCTGTTTACCTCTTCGGGGATATGGCCGTGAAGATACTACAAACTTTATTTTGATGTGTCGTTATACACAAGAATTACGGACAAGCAACAAGTGTAAGGTTTTTTTATATGTAACAGAATAAAAAGTAAAAGTTTCGTAAAATAATAGGTCGTTACCAACTAGACCGCTGGTGGTAGAAAGCTACGCACCGAGTGGCCCAGACAGGAATCCTACGCCTTATGTATTCTTGCCGCCATAATGACACTTTCCGAAAGGTTGGGGAGTCGTTATATATAGACCTTACGTTCCGGCTACAGAAGAGCGACGCACCTATAACATCTATGGTGTTCTATATATCGTCGCCTTGGAGGGTAATTGAACTATACCACTTAAATGCACTTCTGAGTTATGGACGTTTAAAAAATAAATGACGCGAGCAAGAACATTTACTTTAATATAAATCAGCGTCACATTTTTGTAGAGGGTTCAAAATTTTACCATAGATTATTAACACGTGTACTTAACCTTTGAATGCTTCAATTGTAAAACTTAATTGAAATTTATTGAAACTAAGCGGCATAGAGCTTTTAGCTTTCATTGAAACTACACTTACATTTCTTGGCAAATTAATAAAAAACCTTTTTACAGTTATGATACCGGTTAAATCTATTGACTAACATAAACTACGGCTCTTTGTGAATACGTTAATGCATTTTACTCCATTTCGTAAAAACTGTGTCTTAGATCCATTGGCCTCCAAGGCGAAGATATGACGGCTATTTCTTACGATCACCATAACAGTGTGTTTGTTCGCTGAACTTTTGCATAAAAAAATAATATCTTCACGCCCATATCCCCGAAGAAGTAGGCAGAGGTTCAACCAAGGCACCCACGACTAGCCGAAGACAGTAAGTCCCACAATGTGATAGGTGGTAAGCCTATCGCCAACCGCACACATTTCAAATCCTGACCAACATTTTTTTATTAGAAATTTGTCAAGTCCAACACCCGGACCGCTAGACCACAGAGGCGATAAAAAATAGTCTTAAATATAAATGTTAAGGACATTATTTCATTTATAATAAGAACAAAGTCGTATTAGTTACTCTATTTATAAGTTAAGCACGACTTAATCGATTAAGAAACAGGAGGTAGCTCAGGCCCAGGAAACGCTCAAAGGATACTTTTTATGGCATTATGAATGCGAGGAAACTAGGAAGATATTTTTTTATGTAAACTGAACGAGTGGAACGAAGTTCATCGGAATAGCTAGTTTCAAATAAATTGAAAATCTCGTAAGAGATTTGCGAGTGAAGGAGGATTTTGAGATAAACCAATTTGCGCAATCTGGTAAAAAGAATTTAATTATAATATGTATATATAACAAATAAATAAATAGTAAATAAAACAAATATTTCTGGACAAGTTACACAAATTGAATCTAACCCCAAAGTAAGCAAATAACATGCTTGTATTGTGGGTGTTAGTCAACGATACTAATACATAGAAATACTTAAAAAGATACCAGTATATATTTAATAAACACCAGATATCTAAATTTTCATTACACAAATACCTGCCCTCGTCGGGAATCGAACCCGTGCCTCGCAGTTGGTCAGTGCAGTTAGGCATGTACGCTAGCCACTAGACAACTAACAACGAGGCTATAGTTTGTCGTCCAGTTGTGATTTTCAACACATGTACCTTTCTCTATAATCATAATAATGTGGTCGCAAATTCCACATTAATTTACATTCCTTAATTAAATTATATATATTCCACTTAAACATTATTAAAACCCAATGTTTTTAGATGTTCCTTAAAAATAATGGAAGGAGAATCTTTTCTCCTTCCATAAGTAGTAAGATGAGATCGCGCATAGACGCAAAATGGTCGGTTCATAAAATTGGTGTAGAAGTTTGCGTCATGTCATTGAATTAAAAATTCATTAAATTAAAAAAAATAAAAGTTAGGCAAAGACATTATCATTTTTATTTATCTTTAATTACACTTAAAACAATGAAAAACTAACCATGAAATGCGCGACAGTTCACTATTTTTTATGAAAATTAGTCATTGACACCCTTTTTTGCTTTGCTGAGGTTAATTATTTTTGATGTGAAACATCTGTAGGCGCACGTAAAACAGATTTCTGGTGTGGCGACGCATGCCGTTATATGATGATATGCAGAAGTGTGTACGGTGTGGCGACGCGTCTCCATGCGCAATCGACTGTGCGATTCTCTTCTATCGCATTATTTTATTTTATCATTATTTAGCTCCTATCACAATCTGTTATTTTTTACATATTATTTTTACAAAATAATGTCGATATTTCACATCTGCCAAGCGTCCCGTGACGGTTCGCATTTTATTCTAAACAGGAAAATATAAGCAAACCGTTCTTTTCTCTGTGAATATGTGTATTATATAGTGACTTTCGATTTACCTAGCGTGTTAGTATATGTGCATATTTTTACCTTTTATTTTTAAATGACCTACGAGAAATTTCACAAAATAAATTACAAAAGTAATAATAAAAATATCACCAAAACCTTACTCGATTTCAACCCTCAAAGGACAAAAGGGGTGTTTTAATTTTAACGTGCCTGTGACTTGCAAGTAGGTAATTTGAAAGTACAAGTACCTAAGCATTGAAAAGAAAGGACTGTTTCGATGCTGATTTTACTTTTTGAAAGCATATCGATCACCTTGATTGATATGGTTCTTAGGATTCCGGATACAGATCATCGGGGTTATTAAACTTTTTTAATATTATCATTATTTTATGAGTAAAATACGTAATGAGTTACGTAAACGTTAAAATTAAAAATAAATTAGATAATAACGAAAACTCTGCGTAAAAGTCGAGCATAGGCTTACCGTCACTAGCACCGTGACATCTGAGTAGGTGGTAGAGTTTCGTTGCGACTTGCCCGGATTGGTACCACCGCCTTACCTATTCCTACCACCATCACGTCATGACGTGTTCCGGTTCGGAGGGTAAGGTAGCCGGTAAACTTACTTTTGCTCGAGGCCTTACATTAATCTAAGGTTTGCAACGCACCATTACCACCTTTGGTGTCTCTAGGCAGCGGGAATTTCTTACTCAGGAAATCCATCTGCTTATTTAAATTCCAATATCTAAATAAGAAAATAAAACTTTTCTTTTGATCTCGCAAAAAACTCCCAAATAGGGTTTGTACAAAATTCAACCTTTAAATTTAACATTTCTTTTTAGGAAGTCATTTATATAGAATTTAGTTCGATTAAGGACATAGTAAGGTAACTATCACTATCACAGTTAACACAGTAGGTTGTATTATTACAAAACAAAGAAAAACGAGCACACATATCTTTTAATCGGTAGCATAAATAACTCGTTGTCTATGACAGGGCTGTTCAAACGTTTGCCTGCCAGTTTCTGTACATTTTGTAAAGTTGAAAAGTATTAAATAAAAATATAATTCCGAAAAATATAATTCTGAAAAGTATTAAATAAGTATTAAATAAAATATAAAAACATTCCGACTTAGAGAAATATTGACTTTCTAAATGATAATTATTAATAATTAATAAATAAGGGACTTGGCGTGAAGATATGTATGTATGTAAATGATAATTAATAAAATTAAATCTAGTTTTTACTTATATTTAATGTAAATACAGAATAAAGTAAGTATCTTCACGCCCATATCATATCACCAGGGCACCCACGACTAGCCGAAGACACTAAGTCCCACAATGTGATAGGTGGCAAGCCTATCGCCAACCGGGCATGTATCCAACTCCGAGCAACTTTTTTTTATTCGAAAATTGGAAAAAAAAATTTTCTTTTTGTTGCTCGGCCCGGGATTCGAACCCGGGACCTCTGCAGTCAAGTCCAACACCTGAACCGCTAGACTACAGCGGCGATAATTGTAAGTAATACGTATTCAATATGAAATATAGCAATAATACCATCCGACTTAAGTATCATTAAGTTCCTATAATGAAATCAATGAAATTAAATTTAGTTTTTACTTTGAATTAATGTAAATAAGAAATAAGTTGCAAAGAATACCGTCACCACACGACAAATAAGAAATTAATCATTATAATTTAGTAAAAGATTATTTAAAAATTATTCCATGTAATGGTGCTTAAACATCTTCACGCCCATATCTCCGAATTGGTACACAGATGCAAAACCAGGGCACTCGATTAGTTGAAGACACTATGTCCCACAATGTGATAGGTGGCAAGCCTATCGCCAACCGATCGCATAACCAATTCCAAGCAACATCTTTTTTTATTAGACAATTGGAAAAACCAAATTTTCTCTTTGTTGCCTGACCTGGAATTCAAACCCGGGGCCTCATGCAGTCAAGTCCAACACTTGAACTGCTAGACTTATAATAATACTATTTACCTCTACATCTTGATTACCGCAGGAGTAATTGAAAACAATTTGTTGGGAAGCGCAAAGCTGCCCTTGTTTGGACAGCCCTGGTTGATCTGATCTGTAACGAAAAAAGATAATTAAAAATTACAAAACGTAATTATGTCTAGTCTCAGTCATTGCGTAACTGTTAATATCGTGATCATTTAAATTTTTTAGAATACAAATATATATTTTAGTTGTCGCCTCTGTAGTCTAGCGGTGTAGACGGACTTGTATACTTGAGGTCCCGGGTTCGATCCCCGGGTCGGGCAACAAAAAAAATTAGAAAATGTGTATTTTCCCTTTTCTAATAAAGATAACGTTGCCCAGGATTGGATATGTGCCAGGTTAGCGATAGGCTTGCCACTTACCACATTGTGGGACTTATCGTCTTTGGCTAGTCGTGGGTGCCCTGGTTGTGCCTCTTCCAACTCCATCAGGGATATGGGCGTGAAGATACTTACTTACTTTAGTTATTTCTTCTAATATTCTCGACTAGTTGCTGCTCGCAGTCTCGCCTGATAAATCATTAAGGTTTTTTATGGCAAAAGACGATAAACAAGCACACGACTCTTAAGACAAGGCAATCACAGCCTTGGAGACACCATAGATATTGTAGGTCATAGGTTCGTCGCTGTCCTGTGGCCAGGGTGTTTGGCCTCCGTTGTTTCCACCACTTGACATATTCCTGACGACTTAATGACAATGTCATGTTCAAGACCGGATGGTAGGGTACTCGGTACACTTACACATTAATTATTTGGAACATGACATTGTCATTATGGGGCTAGGAATATGTAAGACAAGGAATTGTGCGAGTGAACCTGCTATTCTATCACCCAAGATCAGATAAGGCGGTGGATCCCTACCCGGCAACACTCTTCCACCAGTGAGTGAGTGACAGCACTCTTCCACCAGTGCTCTAGTTGATAACCAGTTTCCTTTGCTAGCCTTTTACGAGCTGCCAGGCAGAATGGTCTATTCTACACAGAGGATCTGGCCCAACACGGGGGACTGCAAGGTTGTGTATTAATGGTTATGTATTATTTATGATGCCAAAACTTTGGACCCCCTTTTACGAAAATTGCGCTGACGGAGGAGCATGAAATTTGGCACACTTATAGTTTATGTGTAGGAGAAGTGCAGAGCGCTAATATTTTTCAATAATAATGCTTATAAAGTACATTAAATCAATAAATAAAACATTACCCACACTACCATGCATTTGACACACACAAACAAATATGTTGATGTTGACGTTAAACGTCACAGATGGCGCACTAACTATTCAGGAAACAAAGTAGTTGGTCTAGAAAAATCAAGATGGCGTTCTTATTAAAAAGATGTTAAAATATTAAAATGGTCGAATTTCGACCAATGAGCGACCACATTATTTATGCATTTGAAATCACCTTTAAATACATGGCCTACCTTTTAAAGCAAAATTGCATTCCGATTTGAGGAATCACATATCAAACATTTTTTATGTGATAGATAAGCGGACAAGCACACGGGTCTCCCGATAGTAAGAGACAATGATAGCCATAGGCACCAAAGACGTTATAGGTGACAGTCTCATCATATAAACACACACAATATCGCAACCACTGCCACCAAAACCTCGCTTGTAATCAGGACGCAACTAAGTCTAGGATCGGTTCCCGGAGACAGCCCTTGGTTTTTTATGTGATAAGATATCGTTGCCTATACACACCATATATGTTACGGGTGCGTGGCTGTCAGTACCCGGGATGTTAAGCCCATTTCACAAGTCTAACAGCTATCCTACCCGGACCGGAACATGACAAATGTTATGGCGGCAGTAAAAGGTAAAAGGCAGTAATCCCTACCCGGGTAAGCGGATGCATAGCATTTTTCCGCCAGTGGTATTGTTGGTAACGAGTTATGACCCATGTACATCATCAGGTGAACTGCTTGCTCGTTTGTCTTCTTGTTTATGAAAAAAATGTTCAACTTACTACATTTTTTACGAAAATAAGATAATATAGTGTCTTCACGCCCATATCCCCGAAGGGGTAGGCAGAGGCACAACCAGGGCACTCACGACTAGCCGAAGACACTAAGTCCCACAATGTGATAGGTGGGCAAGCCTATCGCCAACCGGGCACATTTCCAATCCCGACCAACATTTTTTTTATTAGAAAATTGGAAAAATCCAATTTTCTTTTTGTTGGCCGACCCGGAAATCGAACTGGGACCTCATGCAGTCAAGTCCAACACCCGGACCGCTAGACCACAGAGGCGACTAATAAGATAAAACTATAAATATTTAAATATACAGGATATTTAAGCTTGTAGTCGTTGGTTTCCTGAATCAATTTTCTAATGAGTTTTTTTTTTATAAAAAAAGCTCGTTAAATTGAAAAAAATGTTAGTATCACGAATAAAAATGGTAATTACTTTTTTTTAGTTTAGAAGGCAAACTGACTCATTTCCTAATGGAAAGATGGTTGTCTATAGACATAAAAAAATTTAAGGATGCATAAAAAATTTTAAATCCATCCAAGGTTCTTGAGTGTATCTTCCTTTGGAACTTAAAATGCGACTATAGTGAGATCTTAGTTAAATTAATGGGGAAGAATAAAAATAATAAGGTGGGAAATTTGTCTTTTGAAAGGCTAATTATGTTTCTAACAGAGAGGTTTTTACAATTTCACCAATCTTTATGGGCGACCAGTGTGCTCAGTCCGAGATAACATTATTTTCATGAACAGCATTTTCTATAACACGGCATTTTCCCCATGTTGGTCCGGGCTCCTTTGCAAAATAGACTGTCTGCCTTCCTGCCAGGCAGCTCGTAAAAGGCAAGCATAGGCTTACTGTCACTAACACCGTGACATCCTACCGCCTTACCTATTCCTGCCGTCATAATGTCAGTGCTTGGCGTTGACGTATTTCGGTTCGGAGGGTAAGGTAGCCGGTAAACTTACTTTTGCTCGAAGCCTAACATCCCGGCCTCAGGTTGGCAATGCACCATTACCACCTGGCGGCCTGAATTTCTTTCCATCAAGAAATCCGTCTGCTTGTCTGCTTTCCTTGCAGCAACATATCCGGGTAGAGGCAACCACCTTACCTATTTCTACCGCCTTAATAACTGCTCTTTCATGTTCTGTTCCGGAGGGTAGGGTAGACGGTAGCATAATTGGCTAACATCACAGCCACAACAGCAATGCACCAATAACATCTACAGTTTTCTTAAGTCACGGCTATCTACTACCATCGGGAGAGCTATGTGCTTCTTCGCTATTTTATCACATTAAAAATCAAGGACTGTCTTCCGGTAGACCGAAGCTCGTGCTGTGTTCTGATTATAGGGGAGGTTGCTATTGTATTTGTTTATGAGTTGAAATTGTATGGAAAAAATAGGTAAGGCGGTGGTTTCGGTTCGAAGCACTAGTTGCACTACTCTTGGTCTCTAGTCTGACTAACAGAAGATGCAGAAATCTATCTTACTTTAATATTTCACTAGCTGATGATGTTCAGTCATCACTCCCTATCGCTTCCTTAGACGGAAACTGTTAATGCAATCCTTAGTGGCAGCAAATTTATTTGCAGATTAAAATAAAGTGGTGAAGTGCGAGTCGGACTCGGTTTCAAAGGGTTCCGTAGATTAAGGATTCCTATGTATTTAAAAAATATTTTTCTATCACAAACTGACGCGTCTGTGTAACTCTCAAAATACCACCTTGGGGTCCCCTACTATAAAGCGTCTCTAAGGTATCAATTCGGGCGGGTAATCGATAATCTAACCTACTCCATAGTCACGGTGCTAGTAACAAATACAGATACAAATCTAATCAGCTACTTTGTGGGGAAGCTATTGGGCTATATATTTCAAAGAGCTTAAGAGACTGATCAGGAACCTAGCGCCGAAATATTTAGTTTTTATTATGTGTAAAGGTATGTTGATAAAAAAATAAAGATATAGCCGATTAATCGAAAAAATATTTTCGTTTCTTTTTTTATTAGATAATTAAAAAATATTTTCTACTACAACATGAAACGAAACGAATATAGTTGATAAATGATTAAATCGAAGTAGTTTATTCATAACTAATCATTGATTAATTAATTAAAATAAAAGTACTTAATTGACGGAAAATACCTAATATCAAATGTGTAATTATATATAATTGTTGATACAATAAATACATATTAAGAAGTACAAATATATAATTAAGTAATAATTAGCGTCACGGAAACAAATGAGTGCCTATCATTAGAAATGACCAACAATATCGAAATTAAAAATAATAGTGACGCACTATACTTAATGAAAATACGTATTACGAAAATTGTTAAAAAGTTAAAAGATTTTCGTAAGAATCAGTAAAAGGTCGCTGTAGTTGCGTAGGATGATATTTTGTCACAGTTGTGACTTATATCTGTGAAAGATAGACGTGTGGCTGTAACGTGTTTTAGTGTTGTGAAAATAATATATTATCGATAATTGGTATGTTTTATTGGATCTAAATTATGTTTTGGCGTTTGGAAGTCTCACGTTTTTTTTATTAAATAAGATTTATGATTCGATTTCTTTGACTAATTGAGGTGTTATATTATATTTTTTGTTTATTCTTAGCTAACGTGCATATTATTTATTAAAAATCTTTAACTTAATTTATGTCATTCAATGAATACAATTTTTATTATGTATAACAGCGTAATTATTTAATTATTAATTTTACAACATTGTTACTGTAAGTTAAAATAAATGAATCTTTAATTAAATAAAGAAATACTGAAACGATTAATGAAAATTATTCTTAATCTAAAATATAGAATCTATAGTCAAATAACACAAATGAATACAAAAATAGATAGGTTTTTGGCAATTCATTAGATTATTTTATTTATTTTATCGGATCACGTAAATTTGATGTATTTTTTGTTCCTGGTGTTTCGTTTCAAAGATATGTAACATGTAGGTACTAATTTGCAGGATTACTTAATTTTGCAAAAAGTTAGGTAGGTAGGTAGTATATGCTTCTTTGTATGCTTGCAGTTATCAAGCTATACCTACCCACATACTATTTTTATCCAACTTTGTAAAAAATGCTGTATTTTAGCTGAGGTTTTGAAGAAAGATTTTGTGTTCGACACCTAATTTTTTAATTTTTGGATTTTATTTATTTAATTAATTTTATTTATTTAATTAAACTAATCGATTTCTCCTTAATTTTTGGACCATACTTAATATCAAGAAACTTTTTTTTATTTGAAAAAGCGTATTTGTGAAGTGATCCTATTGCCACCAATTTTGGATCTGATTATCTGAAAATAATTAATTTTTGTTTACCTAAATGAATTACTTATTTAATCGAAGTCGGTTATTTGCTCTTTTACTGTACTTAAATAAATAAATAAATAAAATATTTATTTAGCAGAAACCAAGTGGCAAACTAATACAATTTTCTGGCCCCCACACTAGGCTGAGCCTGTCCTGTGGGGGAGAAGTTACGTTTAACATAAATAAGCTTACGGCTAGTCGATCTTAATACAGTTTATTTTTTTTGTTTCTTAATTACTTATAAAGATATTGCGTGCGGATATCCCCAAAGAGGTAGGCAGAGGCACAACCAGGGTACCCACGACTAGCGAAGATACTAATACTGTGGCAAGCCTATCGCCAATCGGGCACATATCCTATTCCGCGCAACATTTTTTTTATTAGAAAATTGGAATTTTTGAATATTTCAATTAATTATTTATTTTTTATTTAATTTGAATTGAATAATATTGAAATTGAATGAATTCGGCTATATAGGCGTGAAGATACTTACTTCTAAAATACCTAAGTTATCGTTTTTAGGCTTTCGTAGTCATGCAGTTCTTTTGTCTTTCACTGAAATCTTATAGGTAATTTTGTAATGTCTAATTGTTTATTTGACCTGGAGGTGAAAGAGATGTTAACTACTAATGAACTAGAAATCGGTACCATTATTCTTTAATAAAAGGTCAAGGAACCTCTTTCTTACTCTTCAAGTAGATGTTATGTTTTGCCCTCTATCACTGTTTTATCGTTGGATAAGTATTTTAAAATTTTATTATAACAGCATTTACATAATTTAAGCACAGTAGATAATAGCAAAAGCTAACTCCAATTTGGTGTAACTTTTGAAATTTGATAATTATTTTTTGGAAAGATGGTTCCAATGGGGTCCCAAATAAATTTTAGGAAGTTCCTACTAATGATGACGATTTATGCAGGAAAAGTTTTTTTTAAAGTGCACATATTTTTGGCAAAACAGCAGCAAAATAGTTAAATTTAAAAAAATGTTTGTTTTTCATATTTTAATATCTAAAATATGCTGCATTTTCAAAATGTATGCAAGCTGTGCGTTCGTCGCGATATTTATAAACATCTTGAAGTTGAAGATTACTGTCTACTTAGGTACTTATGAGTTCTTCAGTTTTGCGTTTTGACGATCCTAATCCCGTAAAAGTACATAGGGGAAGTTGGAATCCATGTTAAAGTATCTAGCGAAAGATACAGCATCATAATTGTAATAGGGTGTCCATATTCTACGTATTTTTTTGAAAAATCTAACAGGTAAGTCTGAGTGTTTTTAATTAAGGTCAAAAATAAAAAATGTGACATATTTTTATATGTTGGTTTTTGATTGCTAATAAAATATCATAATGCACCCTAAAAAACTTTTCCTGTATTTAATAATACAAATATTTTCAGTTGCCTATATTGAATGTCAAGTTGATTTTTTGCGTTTAAATTATTCGCTACGATATTTCACTCATACACATTTTCATGCCAAGTCCCTTACACGGTAGGCAGAGAGTATCGAGTGCCCTACGGTAATAAACACAATTCAATCTAGACACGTGGTACTCTGTGAAGCCTCTGTCGTGATAAAAAAAATAAAAATATTTATTGTCTTTAAAAACTCGTTTACATAAATTGAATTAGAAACGATAGTGACTGCATTAGTCAGAGACTGTCGGAGTCTATAACGCTACCTCCGATTTAACAAAAAGACTTCACTTTAGTTACAAACTAGGTAAGTATAAACTAAAATCTCCAATTTGTCCTTACTGTTTCATACTAGTACAGTTCCTCACTATGTAATACTAGCTGCTACCTGCGGCTTCGCCCGCGTTTTCACAGAAACCCGGTGTGCGATCGGGATTAAAAATAGCCTATATGTTAATCCAGGTCACAATCTATCTGTCTTCCAAATTTCAGACAAATCCGTTCAGCCATTCGAGCGTGAAAGAGTAACAAACATCCATACATCCATACTTACAAACTTTCGCATTTATAATATTAATAGGATAGGATTTACACATTGTTACACATTGTACTCATTAATTTATATCTTATACATTTTTACTTTTCACTTCTTTTATCTGAAAGATTGGATGAGACCCCCGAAAAGCGTTCCTTCCCCTTCGGCCGTTTCCCACCAAGATCTTGTTTTCCCTTTATCTCTTATACTAGTTTTATATTAAGTAAACTCATATCTTAATATATCGTTTGTTTTGCTGGTTTCATCTTCAATCTTCTTTCATATCCTGGCCTCTGTCTTTTCTGGCGTGATATAACATTGACATTTCCAATTTTTCCTTACTATAGTTTATACACAGAATCACATGTATACATGACGTTATAGCCTCTATAGTCTAGCGATCAGGTGGCGGACTTGACTTCTTGAGGTCTCGGGTTTGATCACCGGATCGGGCAACAAAAATAATAGGGAATGTATAATTTTAATCCTATCCTATTAATATTATAAATGCGAAAGTTTGTAAGTATGGATGTATGGATGTTTGTAACTCTTTCACGCTCGAATGGCTGAACGGATTTGTCTGAAATTTGGAAGACAGATAGATTGTGACCTGGATTAACATATAGGCTATTTTTAATCCTGATCGCACATTGGGTTTCTGTGAAAACGTTGCTCCAGGCTTGATTGAACCCGGCCCGGTTGACTATAGACTTGGCATCTATCACTTGGTGGAACTTGTGTCGTCAACTAGTCGTGAGTGCCGTGGTTGTGCCTCTGTCTAACCCTTCAGGAATGAGGGTGTGAAGTTACATGTACACATCACGAATATTTACACATTAATAAACATTACATTAATTAATTTATTTCTTCTTACATTTTTTAATAGAGATTGGACCTTTGATAAGCGCGCCTTCCCCTTTCAACCATTTCCGCCAACCCCACATCCTTAGGTATTTAAAACAAATGTTGAAGTTGTTCATAACTTGGTATTTGTTTTTTTTATATTTCGGTTTTGGCGTAAGTATCTGCCAGTAGACAAATTTCAGTTGTCTTCCCGTATTGGTCCGGGCTCCGTTACAGTATAGAATGTCTTCCTGCCAGGTAGCTCGTAAAAGGTGAGCATAGGCTAACCATCACTAACACCGAGACATCCTACTAGGTGGTAGAGTTTCGCAGCAACTCCCCTGGATTGGTACCACCACCTCTGAATTGTGAAATTTGATTTTTCTCACCATCAGGAAATCCGTCTGCTTGTTTGCCTTCCAATATCATAACAGAAATAAAAAAAATCTATCAAGTTACCTGATTTAACCTGATCGCACTTAAATTATTAAAAGTTAGTCATATGTCGTCATAGAAAGTCATCAGTCTTGAGTAAAACTGTGGCCTCCTTATTCAAGTTTATTTAGTGAGAAAAATACACGATACACTTATTTTTTTATTGGGATTCATGTTACTTCGAAGTTTGTACATTGAACTAGGAAGTGTTCAATCTATATATATAAAAATCATTTGCTGTTCGTTAGTCTCGCTAAAACTCGAAAACGGCTGAACCGATTTGGCTAATTTTGGCTTTGAATTATTTGTTCAAGTCCAGGGAAGGTTTACAAGATAAGAAAAAGGGTAAAAAAATGCGAGGAAACTAGGAAAAAAAGTTTTCCCGTACAAACTGAACGGGTGGAACGAATTCGCCGGGAAAGCTAGTGTACAATATAATGTTAAAGTCAATTCAAAGTCAAAGACTACCCTCGTTCAAAAATTCTTTGAAGTTGGTGTAGTTAGTTAATATCTGTGGTCTAGCGTTCCAGGTGTTGGACGTGACTTTATGAGGTCCCGGGTTCGATTTCCAATTTCCAAATTTTAAAAAAAATTGCTCAGGATTGTACGTGTGCCCAGTTGGCGATAGTTTTGCCACCTATCACAATGTGGAACTTAGTGTCTTCGGCTAGTCGTGGGTGCCCTAGTTGTGTCTCTACCTTAATCTTCGTGGATATGGGCGTGGATACTTATTATTTTTTAAGTTAAATTATGATAATTTTTGGATGTTAATAAATGTTTGTTTGTTATACACAATAAATAATAAAAATTATCATAATCACAGACTTTCTCTCATTACTTTTTATCATTTACAATAAGAAAATTGTAATCGTGTATATGCTTTTAAAAGCGAAATCGGTGGGCCCAAAATAATAAGTGACATTTATGAGAAAGTAAGTGAATTTTAATAATAATCAACATGATGAAGATATAGTTGCTAATTTCACTAATCCGTCGTAGCCAAGCCATATTCGATCCTACAACTTCTACTACATTGACGTAAGGGCCTTATGTCAATGTAAGGGAAACAACTTCGAGCAAATTCTACATCGCGATATTATTGTTGCATTGCTGGGTACATATATATCCTATTTAACCCAGTCCGGGTCTACGATAGAAGTTGTGAGTCCTGTATGTATCGAGTCTAGGAAGAATAGATGAGATTATTGGTCACTATATCAAAGTAACATCTCTCCCTTATACTTGAACAGGCTTAGGACTTTAAATTTACAAAATACAAATGCAGTATAATATTAATCAAGAGTGCAATACCAATAGTACGTAAGTTGGCATATTTAAGAGATTTTAATTAATTTTATTTACAAATATGACTTATATAATTTACTAGCGGCCCGCCCCGGCTTCGCACGATTATGAAATATACAAATATAAGATATAGGACTTCAATCACCTCATCGTCCCCCCGATCATAGAAGACCTCGCCACGTGTTATCGGATCCCCCGGACCCAATAACCGCGGCAAACGCTATTCTCTCAACTCCAAACCGGAACACGACAATCTCACATC
>NJDC01009112.1:16730-29695 GCA_002245475.1 Calephelis virginiensis
CAGTAACCAGAACGCAGCACCAAGTCGAGGTACGGTCTCCCGGGAGACAGCCCTTGGTACTGGCGTTGTAGGTAACAGCCCAATCCATCTAAATAATGATGTCTCGGGCTAAGCACTCTGCTCGGCCCACAAAGTTCGGTGAAGTTGTAAAAAACCGTAAGATTAGCAACAAATTAGTCATTCAAAAAAAAAAACACCTCATCTATTAACAAAACCGCATCAAAATCCGCTGCGTAGTTTTAAAGATTTAAGCATGCAAAGGGACATAGGGACAGATCAAGCGACTGTGTTTTATACTATGCAGTGATTGAGTTGTCTCTTTTTTACCTGCCTAGAGCAAGTTGGCAGGTATAAAGCAAAACACGCGTGAGTGAGACAAAATAATATGAATGAATGAGTATTGTACGCGAGCGTAAGCGTTGTCATCGAGCGAATATGAGGTACACGAGACTAGGTGGACTAACGGCCAATGTTAATAATGTATCTCAATCTAATGGATTTCAAGCAATCTAGATAGCTGCGTATCCGGCGGCCTATCCCATAACTAATTGCCATATTTATCCTGTCCACAGATATGTTATTGGCAAGCGATAACATAAAAATGGATCAAAATATCAATCTTGGACAGCACGTTTTGGATTAGGATTCTTTATTAATATTGGCCGTAAGTCTTGCGAAAATTGGAATAGGTTCGGCCTAGTCTCCGAAAATACCTAATCTTCTGATCTATTCTAGTATTTACGCCTCACCTCTAATTTATTCCATCTCAATAATGATGTCTCGGGCTGAGCACTCTGCTCGGCCCACAAAAACCGGTGAAGTTGTAAAAACCGCGAGGTTGGCAACACTTTAGTCATTCCAAAAAAATGTGAATAGTCCGGTGAAGTTATAAAACCGTGAGGTTAGCAACATATTATCCATTTCAATAAAAACCTCGCTAGGTTCTTGCCTTTATGGCTCATGCCCCTGCACGATGTCAATTTTATTAGAAAAAAATTTCTTGCTACCGTTTATGATTAACCATTAACCATAATTTAACATTATAAATAGGAGTTTTGGCGCGAGTGAGATCGAGAGAAGAGACAGTTATAATTATTCGTGTTTATACCGAGTGAAATTAGTCAATTTTGGTGGCATTTTGTAGAATTTTGTTCAGTGAAAGTTCACTAATGAAATAATCATGAAGAAATTAGTATATCCTGTATTTCCTCGTTGCCGCCCATTCTAATTATGTGAGTTTGAGTAATAAGGTCATCGTATTACTTAAGACCCTGATATGACTTTCTTTGACGACTTAAGACTAATATTGAATAATGTAAAACCGATTTTGAATAATCGAGTACATCGATTCAAATTTTAACTTGACTAACGGCAAATGCTAACGATAGTGCCAAAAAAGAAATAAGGAAAAGATTATAAATACAAAAATCTACCTGTGACTACCTACTTACTAAAACGATTTTGATGAAATTTATGCTGTGGAAAGTTTAAATTTCAAATCCCAGTTTTAACTTTTCCATCTCAAATCTTAATAGATCTAGTCTTTCTGCGGGAGAACGACAAAACTTTCAAAACCAAGCGAGAACTTGAGATGAACATTTTTATAGTGTACTAGCCGACCCAGCGAATTTTGTATCGATATTTACACTATTTGACTAAGTTTCTATGGATTAACTCATTGTTTTTTCCATTTCCCATGGAATTTTCCCAGTTTCCTTTTCACAAGAACATTTTTCTAACAAAAACTAGTTACTTAATGTTATTTGCTGCTCTTAAAGTAGAGCAGTCTGCCGGATCCAAAGTAAAACATTCCAAAAACAACAACTACTTACAAAATAAAAAAATACTGAAAAAAATACATTTTCCAATGGACCAAATTATGAATTCAAACCGTCAAACAATAAAAAAACATCGAAATATCTCCAGTCGTTTAGGAGTTCAATGACGGACATATGCACACAAGAAATCCACACTAATATTATAAATGCTAAAGTAACTCTGTCTGTCTGTCTGTCTGTTACCTTTTCACGCCTAAACCACCCAACCGATTTTGCTGAAATTTGGTATGTAGATAGTTTGCATTCATGAGAAGGACATAGGCATATTATTTTTTGGAAATTCAACCCTTAAAAGGGTTAAAAGGGGTGGCAAAGTTTGTATGAGAAAAATATTTTTATTGCACATTTTTGCATGAAACTTTGACTTAATGCTTTTTAGTACAAATAATGAAACACGTATTTCAGGGTTTTTCGAAGTTCACCCCCATTGGAGGTTAAAGGGGGTGGCTAAGTTTGTATGGGAAATTTAATTCTATTGAAATATTTTGCGTGTCTCTAAAATAATGCTCTGCAATACAAATTATGAGATACATATAAGCTTTTTTTGGAAATCAACCCCTATGAGGGTTAACAGGGGTGGCACAATTGGCGTAGGAAAAATATTTAACAGTAATTTTTACCATAAGTCCATAACAATGAACCACGTACATCAGTTTATCGTTAACGAAAAACTGATGTGCGTGGTTCACAAAGTAATTATGGTATCTTCACGCCCATATCCCCGAAGAGGTAGGCAGAGGTACAACCAAGGCACCCACGACTAGCTGAAGACACTAAGTCCCTCAATGTGATAGGTGGCAAGCCTATCGCCAACCGGGCATTTTTCCAATCCCGACCAACATTTTTTTTAAATTCGAAAATTGGAAAAGTCTAATTTTCTCTTTGTTGGCCGACCCGGGATTCGAACCCGGGACCTCATGCAGTCAAATCCAACACCCGGACTGCTAGACCACATAGAAATTATGATACACATAGTAGCAAAATTGATTAAAAATCCCTACTTCCCTACTATAATATATTAATATATATTTAATATATAATATTATAAATGCAAAAGTAACTCTGTCTGTCTGTTACGCTTTCACGCCTAAACCAGTTAACCGATTTTTATGACATTTGAATAGAATAGACCCTGATAAACAACATAGGCTACTTTTTATTGCAAAAAATATTATATAGAAATTCGTCACTTTAAAGCTGTAACAGTGAAACTTTGTATTTAGACACTTTATTATAAACGAAAGAACATAGGCTACTTTTTATAGCGATGATTAAATCAAAAGTATTTTAACTTATCAACCTTATTATAAAAGAATGTAAACATGGAAACGTGCAAAACCACATCACTGGTAAATGTGTTTAGTATAGACAAATTAATTTTCTAGATTTTTCTCTTAATAAAATGAATCGAAACTCGACTTTTGACTAACTTCGTATAAAAGCAGTCTATATTTTTTTGTAAGAGCTCGGAACCAAAATCTATACTATCTATACTAATATTTAAAAGCTGAAGAGTTTGATTGTTTGTTTGCTTGAACTTTCAGTGTTTTTGATTTGAGATTGAGAGCGTGCGCTGCGTTAACGGTGAAAGTTTCGTAAAAATCATGTGTGAAAGAATTGTTCCCCTTTAAAAGTCCTAAAAAAAGTCCTCGACAGTACATTTCTATCTTTAAAGGTTAGCTCACTATAACCCTAACCAAATTTGTTTCAAAATAATGCATTATTTGCGAAGGTTATTTTATAAACACGATGTTAATCCTTATCCAAAAAATACGTCATTCATCACAAGTATTTAATTTAAAACAAAATTGCATTTCACATCACTCGATTTGAATGAATATCTTAGGAGATATCGCAGTTTTAAAATAACACTATCAAATAGAATATAATCACTACGTTTACACTGTAGTCTAAAGACCGCGCGACACAGACGCGTGGTATGCGCGTGGTTGACTCCTTATGGAACGGTTGTGCTCAGTGCACTACTTTCTAAATTTATTCTTTCCAGAACATCATCGTGAAATACTTTTTAGGTGATATTTAAATAAAAATAGATTAAACTTTGAAGAAGGACGTAGGCCGTTTTTCATCTTAAAATTTCAACGCGTTTGAGAGTTAAATATTAAATAAATAGACTACGCGTGCGAAGCCGCGGGTAGCAGCTAGTATGTACATAAAGATAGATGTGATGCTTTTCGAACCTTTTCCTAAACGAGTTTAACGCCGTTTAAATTATCTGCAAAAACATTTTGCAAGATGGCTTGTAAAAATGTATCATTAAAATGAGGAAATAATATGATGAATGAAATGATAACAGTATAATTACATGCAATTACGTGTAACCTAGATTATAATAAGTATTTAGATGATTGCACGAAACTTTACTTACTTTGCGGAAACCAATAGGAAGATAAATAATTACAGAACACGAATATTACGCAAATTGCTGTCAAACTAATGAAATAAAATATCAATAAGCAACCGACTGCGGAATTACTACATAGTATAAAACGAAGCCGCTTCCTCTGTCCCTATGTTTGTATGCTTAAATATTTAAAACTACGCAACGGACTTTGATGTGTTTTTTTTTAAATAGATGAAGTGATTGAAGAGGAAGTTTTATATGTACATTTTATACAATTTGCTTACTTTGGGGTTAGATTCAATTAGGTAGTGTAACTTGTCCAGGGATATTGATTTATATTTATTTATTTATCTTTTTATTACTTAATTAATTAATTGATTTATTTATTTACCTAATTATTTATTTATTTACTTGTTTGTTTATTTATTTATTTACTTATTTGTTTGTTTATTTATTTATTTATAACCGTGCGAAGCCGGGCCGCTAGTAGTTCATAAAAAAGTCCTTGTATAGCTATAACTGAAGGTCACTGACCTGGTGGAAAGTAACGATAGGGTCGACTGGAGGATCGAACTGAAAAGTAAGGATAGAGTCGAAAGTAGGTATACCATAAAAAAAATTCAATTTACTGATGACTAGTAGTTCATAAAAAAGTCCTTGTATAGCTATGACTGAAGGTCACTGACCTGATGGAAAGTAAGGATAGGGTCGACTGGAGGATCGAACTGAAAAGTAAGGATAGAGTCGAAAATAGGTATACCATAAAAAATTTCAATTTACTGATGGTCGCTTGCTGACTGCATTCGCAACAGTGAGATCCGAGAAAGAGTGGGATTGAAAGAAAGTATTGTTGCAAAATGGGTATGATAGATCGTCATGTGAAAATAATCGCAGATGAGCAGAACTGCAGAAGACAGTATGTTTGTTCGTTGTCTTATAACAATCCACATAAACACTATAATAAATATCACTTTTATACAAACACTTGAACACACACAGACCCAAGCATTCACCTACGTAGGTACGTACGCAGTGGACAGTACACACACAAAAGCATACTACTACAGTTTTAAGACATTTTTATGTGAGAGTATAGTTTACAAGTATACAGTAGGGTTACTCTTGAATCTCGATATCATGCGAATTGGAAATTGGAATCGTATATGTCACATTAGGTACTTTTGAACACAGTATAAGGGGATTATTAACATTTAGTTACAAATAAATTCAACGAATAGGATAAAATAATTTGCAATTTACTATTAACTAAATGTCAATAATTCGCCAGAATTGTGTTCAGGAGTACCTAAAATGACATATTCGATTCCAATTTCCAATAATGCATGAATCGAGCGTCGAGAGTAACCCTACAGTTCTTTTAATAGTAAAACAGAACTGTAACCTAGACGTACTATAGATGTAACATGTGCGTCGCTGTCGCCAGGAACTTAGACCTATTTTGCCGGTTATCGTACCCTCCTGATCGGAACAGGACAAAGTCATTATGGTGGAATAGGTAAGACGGTGGATTTCTACCTGGATAAGTTGCAGTTGTACCAGTTGTATTTGGCTATGACCCAGTTGGTAGTAATAGAAAGTATCTTCACGGCTATATCCCCGAAGAGGTAGGCAGAGGTACAACCAAGGCACCCACTAATTCATGCATAAATAAAATAATGTTAGTAGGTATTACAAAACCAAATATTATATGGATACGCTCCTTGTTAGGATGGCAAAAAAGCTTTATAATGTCCGGGCGTTGGACTTGACTGCATGAGATCCCGGGTTCTCGAATCCCGGGTCGAGCAACAAAAAGAAAATTGGGTTTTTACGATTTTCTAATAAAAAAAATGTTGCTCGGGATTGGAAATATGTGCCCGGTTGGCGATAGGCTTGCCACCTATCACATTGTGGGACTTAGTGTCTTTGGCTAGCTGTGGGTGCCCTGGTTGTGCCTCTGACTACCCCTTCGGGAATATGGGCGTGAAGATGCTAACTGCTAATTATTCGCCAATCTTGTGTTTAAAAGTATGTAAAATGACATACTCGATTCTAATTTCCAATATTACATGAATCGAGGTTCAAGAGTAACCCTACTATTTTGCCATTAGTCAAGTAAAAATTTGCATCAAATTTTGTATTGATTTTAATCAATTATAATTAGTCATCAGTCATAAGTCGTCAGTAAGTCATGTCAGGCTCTTGGGTAAAGCGGTGGCCTCACTACTCAAGCTCATGTAATGAGATTTGGCGGTAACGACGGAATACACTATATGCTAATTTCTTCATGATTATTTCATTTGTGCACTTTCACTGAACATTATTGTACAAAATGCATCCAAAATTGACTAATTTCACTCAATATCAACCCGAAATTCAATAATTATGAAACTTCGACCATCTTTTCTCTCGATAGCGCCAAAACAACTTCTCTTTGAAAGAGTGTTTTGATGTCAATTAACAAATTCAAGTAAAAGAGAGGACGATACATTAGAAAGAGTTAGCAGTATTAGAAAATGACATGAGGTCTATGTTAGGAGAGTAACTGCCAGTAGTGTTATAGGCTATAGCGTCATGAGGATTCATAACTTCGAACGCTTCTCAATTAGAAATCGTTTCTCTGGCGATAAACCTGATAGTAGGGGAGTCCGCGATGCTAAATGTGTAGTAAATCCAGCGTCATAGGGACTTTTTGGACTTTGTATATTAAATAGTGGAGAGTAAAAAAGGTCATCTGAAGTTTTTATTTTTAGCAGTGTGTTAAGCGTCTAGAAGCTAAAAGAGCAATTACAGTCCTTGTCCGATACGCAAGCTCATCAAAAATTTGTTGTATATATGCCTGATATATCTCCGATGCTAGTATTATGTCAATCTATTAGTTTGCCGTAATGGGTAATGAATATAGATGACTAATTGGTTAAAACTAGTTTTGGCGCCATCGTGAATGATGGTGGTCGTAATTTTTTAAAATTTAATGAATTTCGTGTTTATATTGACTGAAATTGGTTAATTTAGGTAGGAATTAGATCAATTTTGTTCAGTGGAAGTGCACAAATGAAATAATCACGAAGAAATTAGTATATCGTCTATTTCCTCGCTGCCATCAAATCTTCTAGATGAGCTTGAGTAATAAAGCCACCGCTTTACTCAATACCCTGACCTGACATGACTTTGTACATAGTGACTTATAACTGTATAAGAACTAATAACTAGTTAAATAACTTGACATTGGCAAAGTAGTCGTGAAAAACGATCGAAAGCCATATTTATAAAAGAAAAAGAAGAAGACTAATCAGTTTTTGAAAGTTTCTGATCCTCTTACTCCCATACATTTTGTTCAAATCGTCAGATTAAACTTTCTGACATGCTCTTATTGGCATGCAATCAAACCCGCCATAATTTAATCTGACATGTTCGAATATATTTTCAAGCTAAAAAAATTTAACAGACAACCATAGGGTTGTTGCCAATTGCATGAGGTTTTGGGTTAGATTCGCGGGCTATGCAACGTAAACTGTGTTTTTTAAAATTTCTAATTTAAATAAAGTTGCCCTAGATTTCATACATGCCCAATTAGCGATAAGTTTGAGAGGTACATATAGATGTACGCTTCTATATAGAGATTTAATACATAATGGAGGTTCTTAACCATGATACAATGTAACTCCCATATCTTAACCTGACGCGCCTAAGCTACTGCGAAAATCTCCTTATGGGCTCCCCTATTATGACATCATTTCCCTAGCAGTAAACCTGGCCTGGCTGAGAAGATCTTCTATGTCACTTACGAACTCTTATTTATTTGTTTTTATTTGTTGCAGCAATGGCAGTGAACTCAAATACCGACAACACGAGAGACTCCGACAAACATGATGCATCTCAGATACAGGCCATGTTTACAGGCTCCACGGTACTCCTGACTGGAGGTACTGGATTCTTGGGAAAGTTCCTTATAGAAAAACTTTTAAGGTAAGCAATAACTTAAGCACAGTAAAACTGCAAAAAAGCGGTTGTCAGTAAAGTCAGTTTACTGACGATAGTTGAACGTGACAGCGTCATAAGAGCGGAGGCCGATTGTGCATCTTTGTCGCTCGTTCCACGCTCTCGCTTGCACTTCAAGCCTTAAATGGAACGCCTCAGAGCGAGGTAACGCCGCATAATCATGTATTTTGGTGCGTGCAGCCGGTTCATCGAATTATAAGACGTTGTCACGTCAAAAACCGACTTTGACTTCAATAAAAAAATCGTCTAAGTACATAAAAATTGAGTATTTTTTTTTATTTTCCTGGGATTCTGTCAGATCCTGATTTTGTTACAATGGTACCTAATCAGAAGTACGCTTTAAAAAAAATGGTTCACATAAGGAGAAATCGATTAACACATAAAACATAAGTCGAGCCTCCTTCTCTCCACATTTTTTTGAAGTCTGTTAAAAAAAAATATTTAGGCACCTTATTACGACGAGAACTGAGGATAATCGACTTTGACCAAGTTGATTTTTTTTGATTTTTTGACCAAGATAAAAAATGTTTGATAAGTATACCTATGCATACCTACTGCCTTAAGTGCTTACAACTACCGCTATGAAGATAGGGTAGTAAGTAAAATTGCTTAAGCAAAAAGCGTATTATCCCAGCCTGAGTGCGTTTTCATAATACCAAGAAATACATTTCGCTTGAAGACAAAACGTATGTAAGTAGTGCGTTACCAACTTGAAACTGGTTATATCCTGCTTGTTAATTAACATTACCATACAACATGGAACATTACAACAGGTAGTTGCAGGAATATTCAAAATGGTGGTAGCAACCCTAAGGAATTGTTGCACAGAGACTAAGTGCTATTTTACCACTTAATCTCTGTTGTAGTGGTTTACTGTTTAACTAATGGATTGTTTTTTTTTTGTTTTTGTTAGTTTGGGCCTGGATCTAAAACATAATTAACACTTTTTAAAAAAGTTGACAAAGATACAACCAGTCAGTTGGGCGCAGCCCACATCCAACTAGAAAGTCTCCCTCCTTTTATGTTAGATGTCACCCAACAAGCACACGGTTTTCCTGATTCCTGATGGTAACAGACAACCCTGGCCTGTAGATGCCGTAGATTTTACAACCGTTACAGGTGCATCACCATCTTGAGGTTGGGATGGAAGGATTATTGTGCAAGTCCATCGGCTTACCACCCTACCATTCAGACCAGAACGTGACAGAGTCATGAGAAAGTCAGAGGGCAATAATAGTTAAGGCGGTGGATCCCTACCCCGGCAAATTGCTGCATAGCACTCGACCAGTGTTTATGTTGGCAATTTTCTATATTTTAACCTGTCCTCACCCCTTACTAGCTTCCTGGTAAAGAGGCAGACAGTAAGCTGCTAATAGTGCCTGGGCCCGAACCCACACAGGGAAAAAAATCAGTTGCCACCTCTCAAACTTATCGCTAATTGGGCATGTATGAAATCTAGGGCAACTTTATTTAAATTAGAAATTTTAAAAAACACAGTTTACGTTGCACAGCCCGCGAATCTAACCCAAAACCTCATGCAATTGGCACAACACTGAACGACTAGACCACATTGGCGCCACACTATTTTATTTTAACAAATACAACCTTATTACGACTGAGCGGATGCTGTAGCCACGACAGTCGACAAAATAAATAAATAATGTATGACAAATAAGGTATGAAAAATAAAATAATGTATGACCAATTATACAGTTATTTACTTTCGTTTGATTTATTAAAAAATACGGATTTAGAAAAGGTTGGTCTACAGTTTATGCATGTTTCGACTTAGTTAAAAAAGTAACAGAATGCCTTGCTGTATTTTTAGATATGAGTAAAGCGTTTTCACGTTTTCACGGTAGACAGGGATAAATTAATTTACATTCTAAAAATTCTATAAATAATCATGTAATCTCAAAACAAACAAAAAACAGTGTGTAAATAGTAAATCGTGAATAAATAATTAAAAACCTATTAAAATATTTGCACACCATAAGTTGGTAGAATATGTAGGAACGCTTAAATAATTTTGTAACATCTTTGTAAAACTCATAATCCGCAAATAAATATTTTTTCTTTTCTTCTTTACTTTTCTAAATAAATATCCCTGGACAAGTTACACAAATTGAATCTAACCCCAAAGTAAACAAATTATATGCTTGTGTTATGGGTGTTAGTCAACGATACTAATACATAGAAATACTTAAATAGATACCAGAATAAATTTAATAAACACCTACACCCGGAAATGCAGACACCTAAATGTTTAGTAGTTTTTATACTTCTTATCGTCGGTGCTTGGTGGAATTCCATTCTTGATACTTGTACTTTCCACAATATATTTTTATTTTTTATTTTTATGGTTTAACCAATCGGTTTCGCTATACAAGTATCTTCAGTATCAGTGTATCTTCTGATGCTTAAAAATATTTAATTTTGTAAATAAATTGAATCTAAATGTTCATCACACAAATGCCTGCCCCCGTCGGGAATCAAACGCAAGCCTCGCGGTTGATCGGTGTAGTTAGACGTGTACACGTGCGCCAGCCACTCGACCAAACACATTACAAAACATACGGACATACGGACGCACACACACTTCAAACAAAACGTCTCATAAACAAAATTATCTAATACCCACAAAAAATGCACCGACAAATTTGTCTAACGACTGTCGGCTTCCCTTTTGCATTTATGCCGGTCATCTCGACAAAAACAAAATCATAATAATACCGCCACTGACCATGAACTAGAATAAGAACTAATGTTATGCACAATATTCTTTGTGGTCTAGTTCAGATTAAAGACCTAGATTAACAATATTTGATAAAAATGTCAGCGTTACACATACCAATTAATGCAAACGCTTGAGAAACATGCTTATGCAGTTTGTATATATTTCGCAGCAGCCGGGTTAAGAAATTAACCTGGGTTTTATTGCAAAAAAATTAAGCGTAATTGAATTGATTAAAACAGCCTGTTTTAACCAATTGAATTGCGTTTAAATAACGGCCAATTTCAATTATGTATAAAGTCATAAATAGAATGTAGTCATAAATAGGCGATACTTAATTTTTTTTATAAATCTATATTATTGAGTATTACTGAGTATCGTTATTGAGTATTCGCAATTTATCGATGCATTATGCATATTAACGGACATTTTATTTTTAAGTACGCTGTTTTGGTATTAAGTTTTTGGGTAGGTAAATTATAGCAAGTATTACGGTAGCTATAAAAAGCAATCGCCTCTGTGGTCTAGCGGTCCAGGTGTTGGACTTAACTGCATGAGGTCCCGGGTTCGAATCCCGGGTCGGCCAACACAAAGAAATTTGGATTTTTCCAATTTTCTAATAAAATAAAACGTTACTCGGGATTGGATATGTGCCCGGTTGGCGATAGGCTTTCCACCTATCACATTGTGTAAAAAAAGGTGTGTTTACGATTCACCCACGATAGAAGTGACACTTCAGTAAATCGACAAAAGAATGAGATGAATATATATTTGTGTCTCTTACCTGCAAAAGAGTGAGATGGATATATATTTATGTCTCTTACCTGTTGTTTTTCCGTTGCACCCGTTTTGAAATCACAACCGGTTCTAAAGAAGTTTCACTTCAAAAACTGACTTCGATTGCAATAAATCATCCATGTAGCACAGAATTGAAATATTTTCTTCCATTTCCTTAGGATTCTATCATCAGATCCAGACTTGGTGACAATAGCACGTTTTTTTAAAAAATCTATTCAGAAATTAAGGAGAAATCGATTAATATAGGTACATACAGAAGTCGACCGTTAACCTCCTCTTTTTTCAAAGTCGGTTAGTTACTTAAGTGAACTAATTTGCTTTGCAAGTAGGTACTAGGGCGATGCCTACCTATATTTTTTTTTATTAAACTATAAATATAACTTTTTTCAACTACTTTAATAAATTTCATTTTATTTATATTTTGATTTTCCCTTTCGTTCAATGTCCAAACAATAAAAAATAACTATTTAAAAAGTAAATAAATAAATAGACAAATATCTATGGACATGCCAGACAAATTGAATCCAACCCCAAAGTAAGCAAATTGTATGTTTGTGTTATGGGTGCTAGTCAACGATTCTAATACATAGAAATACTGAAATAGATAGATAGATTTTTTTAAATAGATGCAAGCATAAATTTGATAAGCACCCAGACCCGGAAACGCAGACATCTAAATGTTCATCACACAAACGCGTGCCCCGGTCGGGAATCGAATTGCGATTGGTCGGTGTAGTTAGGCGTGTTTGCCAGACACTCTATTAAGGAGGCGGTGTTTTTTTACTAAATTTTACATAATTTAAAATCGTATGAACATGAAAATTTAGTCTTGCATTTCGGATTTCGCAAGCTTATCCATACTTTAATAACGTTATGACGCAAGTAGTAGAAAAAACTTTACCTATTCCGATCCTTGGTAATAATAAAAGAAACATAGCGAGTTCATTAAAGTCACAAGTAAAGATTTATTTATAGGTTTATTTGCTCAAGTGTATGTATGTATGTATGTACAATAATTACGAGGGTGAATCCAAAAGTTCGTGGCCTAACCTACATGGAGCTATGACATCTTTTTAAAATCTACCGTCATTTGTTAGTATGTGTCATATTGATTTATTGTGTGCAGTTTCATTCCGATACTGCACAATATAAATTTTCTGTGATTATTTGTTTGATGCAATTTTCAATAATAGAGAAAATTGAACACCGTGCAGTCATTAAGTACCTC
>NJDC01009114.1:0-17044 GCA_002245475.1 Calephelis virginiensis
GCCTTCCAATATCATAACAAAAAAAAAAAAACATTTTACAGACAACAAATTTAATTCCAACTAGCAGTTTCACGCAACTTCGCCTGCGTAACTTGGCTTCTTATGCAATGGCACTCAGGAATAATGTAGCATTCTAAAGGTAAAATAGTTTTTTAAATCGGTCCAGTAGTTTCGGAGCCTATTCATTTCAAACAAACAAAAAATCAAACCTTTCTTATTTATAATATTAGGACAGATATAGATAATGAGGAGTTATCAGCGTTTTGAAATCTCAAATCCCTTGAGAGGGTAAGGGCAGATAGCTTTTTTTTGTGTTTTGCGATTTAAGTATACCGAAATCACACTATAGTGATTCAAAAATGGCATTTAGTCTTAGTCACAGATAATAAAAATATAATTGTTGAAAGTTTTTTTTTTTTGCAGACGAGTATTCGGCTACAGCACTCTACTTGCCAGCATCTTCACACTCCTGTCTCCCGCCGCAGCCTCTGCTGGCTTCGCATGGATCGTGGCTATCCGCGTTATCCTTGGATTCCTCCTTGGAGCAACATGGCCAGCTATCCTGCCTATGGCGTCCAAGTGGATTCCACCTATGGACAGATCGAAGTTCATGTCTAATATGATGGGTAAGTTGTGGAGAGTGTTGCCTCAGACATTTTTTTTCCTGGATAAGTAAACCAATTTTAATGTTTTTTAAAGTAGGCGCAGTTGTAGCAGAAGACGGATTTGCTGATAGGGTTCTATTATCTATAGCAGCCTTTCCCAAAGTGGGCGATAACGCCCCCTTGTGGGCGCCGGAAGCCTAGAGGGGGGCGGTATAAATCTTGAAAAAAATGTTTTGTTTTAAACTAGGCGCAACAAATATGTTATTGAGGTTATTGACAAGAAAAAAACGAGGGGGGGGGGCGCTACAAAACAACTGATTTTCAAAGTGGGCGTTAAATGAAATAAGTTTGGGAACCTCTGATCTATAGGGACTATTGCTATACGACAAATATCAGCTGGCTGAGTGAGACTGACAGTAGAGTATTTAAGGCAGCTTGATGTCGGAATCTGGAAGGTCAGAATATGAACTTTCACAATAATTACTTTAACTTAGGTAGATAGGTACCTACCTAATTAGTACGTGCGATACATCGTTTGTAGGTAGGCATCTATCTAGGTATATGGCGTCCCGAGTGATTAAGACATACAAATTGTAAAAATAGAGGGGCCTTTGTCTTAAATCACGTGCCCACTTACTTAAAATTACCTATTTAAAATAAAAAAAAAACATCAAGTCTTATTGTGAATACGGAATAAAATCAGAAACCACTGAACACATTTTGATAAAATTTTGTAATTTTCTGAAAGTTGTTCCAATTTAAAACGTAGAAAAAGCTTTAATTCCAATACCTTAACAGTTTCTCTTAGAGAACTTAAAAACATTAATGGATACGGAACCGCGGGTAACAGAGCCTGTACAGTTAACCATAATTTGCTATTTTTTATTGGAGTTGCTAAAGATTGCGTTTGGTTAGGTTGGTATTTACGCTAGCGAATAGGTAGGAATTACTCCGTAATCTAAAGGTCTAACAGCCTCTGCTAATAGGTATAAGAATAGATGACGAGCTTCTAATACCTAGAAGGTGAGTACTGCAAACATCTTGCAAATTACAATCGTACAACCTTGTAATTGGAAGTCGTCATGGTGTAAGTAAGCATTAGACGAGCAATACGAAAATAATTCTTGGAAGCGACTCGTCGCGCATGGCAACGGTTGCGCAAGGTTAAATACGCGCCCGCAACCAGCCAATAGCAGCGCGGTATCGCTGTGACGTAAGCGACCACGCCTGCGCGCGCCTCCATAATGCATCCGTAACAAAACGTTCACTGTACAATGATTGCTTCGAGTTTCAAGTTTGATAACAAATGAAATCTTCGGTCAAGGCGATTTTATTGCGTATTATCTTTATGTACATTTTGTTGTGGATAATTAATCATAGTTGATGACAATTTGTGAGACATGTACACCCAAACGTTGCCAATTGCCAATTACGAAAAGTTGTTATGGTTCTGTTCACGGCGTCTATAAATATTTCTGACCGAGCTATCAATATGCCACGAATTATTGGTAGTTCAGGATTTTGATTTTTAAATTACAGTGGTTATAGAGTAGGTACCCGTTCATTAAATCCCTATTCCAGGGCGTAATGCTTCTGGCACGGTAATGTGTTACATTGCTTCTGGGTCATCTTCTGGTTTCTTAAAGAAGTCTTTAAGAAACTCTTAAATTAAATGAATCCTCATACCTACTTACAACTGCGAAACAGTTTATTCACAGATGAATACCTAAATTATAAATGGTTGCGTAAATAACAAGGGTACCAACCTACCTAGTTAAAATCTTATAAAAACAGTAAGTGTGACAACAAAATATTAATAAATGCACCTCAGACCAATAAAAAAGTATTTCTTGGTCTGAGGAATGCACCTAAACATTGCGCATCGCTATTTTTTACTTATGTGCCAATTTAGGTAAATACCTATAAGGAAATTGCCAACAATTCCGCAATGGAGTTACATTGGCTCGGAGTGTAGGTACTCTTAGTAAGTACCTACGTTGCGTCGTCTACTCCCTTTAGGTCTATGCCTTAATTACTTGTGTATTTAGGTACCTACCTACTTATATCAGAGAATACCTATGTGACGTTACGCTTATCATATCGTTTTGTGCTTTTCCCTGTATTACGTGTCCGGGGAAATCATTATTAATATTGATACAATTTATTTAGAAACACTTGTAGGTACTTACTACAATATATTTTATTATTTTTTATTTTTATGGTTTAGCCAATAGCCCTGATGATGCTCGTATAGCGAAACCGTTTGGCTAAACCATAAAAACAAAAAATAATAAAATATATTGTGGAAAGTACAAGTGTTTCTAAATAAATTGTATCAATAATGGAATTCCACCGAGCACCGACGATAAGAAGTATAGAAACTATTATTGATATTATTTATTATAGGTAGGTAGGTAGATATAGTCGACTGTTGTATAATAGTTTCTGTAGGTAGTTTGTTGAAAATATTTTTAAAAAATATTTGGATAAGTTATCTACTAATAGCTTTAAAGTTTTTCAAAGCAATGCAAATTTTTAAATGCAATGCAAAGTGCAATTTACTATTAGGTACGAAACTGATTAGGTAGGCAGGTGTTAATAGTTTGAGTAAACAGTCTTCTGTTAAGTTAACTAACGTTATTTGAAGTTTGGTCAAGTTGGAAAAACAATGAAGTTGGCAACACATAAATCAATAAAAAATATTATTAACATCAATCGTTTTAACCTTACCTACTGTTGTTTATTGTATTTAGCTATGTCACAGCCCACAACGCATGAAAAAAATAGATTCAAAAACAGGTAACCGTAGATATAATACCTATTTTTGAATTATAGAAAAAACTTTGTAAATCGTTCCTTAAAAGCGTTTTAACACTACCTAGTTCCTTAAAATATTTTTAATCGACTCCAAAAAGGAGGTAGTATATTTTATTCTTATTTTTTATTATTATATAAAATATTATTATATATATCTTTATTTTATTCTTCTTTCGAGAGGTACGTTTATAAATCGTAATTAAAAGATCCTATATACCTTAATTTAATCGAGATCCGCCAAGAGGTTCAAGAATTATAGAAATTCCTTTGAGTGACGGGGTACCTAACCGCAACGAATAAAAAACGAATTGAGAGTCTCCTACAGTCGGTTAAAAAACGTTATTTTGTCCGGGTTATGTTGTTGTGGATTTGGGCTTTACCAAATTCAAATGTCATTGCCCTCGGGATAGCCGTTTGAGGGGTGGTTGAACCAAAGAGCGACAACCCGTGACGTCAGACAGTGGATATGATGTTCTCGGTAATGAATGGGCAGAATTTATCGTATGGGTATGTACTTTTAGTATCATTCCACTATAACAAAGGCCAAATTAGAATTAATGTTTTTCGTCTTCGGCATTTGGTAGAATTCCGTTGTAGGTATATGTTCCTACATGTTCGTTAAACAGCACTTGTGGTTTTCCACAACGCTTGGTGATACTGTGGATATTGAAAATATCACCTACTTGAATATGCTTGGATATAAGTAAAACATTGTACACAAAAATTAAGTATTTTTCGATTTCCCTGGTATCCATTATCAGATCCCCAAAATATTTTCCCCGTGTTGTTCCTAAGTATATTATATAATAAGAGGCGTAATAATAAGAGGCTAAGTAAGAGGCATATAGGAGGATATATAGCAAACCTGAATTTTGTATGAAGTTTAGCTTTAGTGACATATGTCACTTGACAAACACACCCGTATAATTTGAAAGTAAGTCTGGAGTTTTGGCGCCATCGAGAGAAAAGATGGTCGAAATTTTTTCATAATTATTGAATTTTGTGTTTATATTGAGTGAAATTAGTCAATTTTGGTGGCATTTTATACAATTTTGTTCAGTGAAAGTGCACAAATGAAATAGTCATGAAGAAATTAGCGTATAGTGAATTTCATCGTTGCCGCCAAATCTCATTACATGAGCTTGAGTAATGAGGCCACCGTTTTACCCCAGAGCCTAACATGACTTACTGACGACTTATGACTGATGAGTAATTACAATTGATTAAAATTGATACAAAATTTGATGCAAATTTCTACTTGAGTAATGGCAAAATACTAACGTGAAGGCCAAAACCTAAAGAAAGAAAGAAAGTAATTCTAAAGGCATTCAGATTTAAGGCTACTGGTGTCATATGATTTAGGTGAATTAAAAATATAGCAAACTTAATTCTTTTATTTTTTATATGAATGTTGGTTGGTTCCGGGCTTCTAGGCAGAATAGACCATGTTCCTTCCTGCCAGCTCGTAAAAGGCGAGCCTAGGCAACCACCACAAACACCGTGACATTCTAAAATCCACTCCAACTATTTCATTGGGCACCAAGTCGCGATATGAAACGGTTCCGAAATAGCCCCACAAAATTTTTATCAACATCCTATTAGTAGTTTTTAGTTACACTTAGGGAATGCAATCTTGGACCAAGATTGACTGTTCAAGATCTTGGCGGCTTTTTTCTGAATCAAAATTGTCAGTTCGAGATCTTGTTAAGATTCGGATCGAGGCATTGGTCGCGAATCAAGATTTTCGAGACTGAGCAAAATAATTGAAAAAAAAATGCGTTTTTGTATCACATACTTCCTACAAATTAAAAGTAACCAGTGTTTTAATATTATGTAATAAAATTAAGCTTATTTTTCAAAATAAACATCTTTGTATAAACACAATAATCAACGTTTATTTTAAAAAATGAACGAGAAACTAAGTATCAGCATTCACGTATGACATTTGACGCGCGCTCAATCTAAGAATCTCGAAATCTTGTTACAATCTTGGACTGTTTTGTCAAGATCGTGAACAGGATCTCGAAATTGATGACTTTCAAGATTGAATCTTGGAAATCACTCAAGATGTTGGTAAACTCTTGATCTTGCAAGATCATGATTGCATTCCGTAGATACACTTAATAATGCCTAAATCATTTACTCAAGTGAATTTTTTATATACTATTATGTAACTGAAAAATCGTTAGTCGGATCATGATGAAACTGATATGGGACCACCTCGGAATCATGACTTATCTTTCTAAAAAAGAATCATGAAAATCGGTTGGCTATTCGCCGAGTAATCGCGTAATAAACATCCGAAAAAAATACCTACTTATTAATAAATAACAATACCTAGTTTCCACACATATTTGTAGCCCTGGCATATTTTTTGATATATCAAGTGGTAGTTAATTTCCCGATCAAAGTTCTACACATGTGCTCCAGTTCAGCTTAATATCGGGTCTGTCGCGACAATATTCCGTAATGGAGGTCAGGAGACAGGTCACGGAATATTTCGCAGCACAAATCAAGCTCATTACGATAAGCTTGAAAATACACGCCTTGTTTAGTAATTTCCTCTCATAATTATTAACTGCATCGTCTAATACTATAGCAAATACAGATTGCTTTGAAGCTATGAAGCGCTTTTGTGTATCAGTTATATGCATCTTAAATACCAGCTGAATGACATAAAAGCATCTTCACGTCCATATCCCCGAAGAGGTAGGCAGAGGCACAACCAGGGCACCCACGACTGGCCGACAATGGCCGACACTAAGTCCCACAATGTGATAGGTGGCAAGCTTATCGCCAACCCGAGCAACATTTTTTTTTATTGGAAAAACCAAATTTCCTTATTATTGCCCGACCCGGGAATAGAATCTGGGACCTCATGCAGTCAAGTCCAACACCTGGACCGCTAGACCATAGACAATATATGTATACAATGAGAATATAGTGGGATGTCGGTGGATGACGTTTGACGGGTCTTAGACTTGATTGCCTTTCTCTACGACATGTAAAACAAGGACTGTCCTTGTGGCTACTTTTCGAAGGTAAAAGAATACTATAGATATGTCACGAATTACTTTCAAATGCATAGGACATTTATAAGACAGTCTTATTATGGGTTGTTTCATTTATAATTAGTTTATACATGTTTCTAAATTAAAGGATTATTTTTATACTATACTAGCGGCACGCTTTAATAGCCAGTTTGACACATTGTAATAGTCTTGTGAATGTAGATTTGTTATAGTAAAATATATAACCAAATAGTAGTCGAATTCATATGTTACAGGTTAAACTAACTAGCCGGCGCGACGAACTTCATATCACTTGACCTTAACAGCTACTAGTTTGTATTGTTTAAATTATGGTTTACCTATTTTTCCTGCAATATTCTCGGTTTTTTTCATAAATTTCATTTCGTGTCTTCGGCTAGTCGTGGGTGCCCTGGTTGTGCCATTGCCTGCCTCTTCGGAGATATGGGCGGGAAGATACTAACGTACGTTGAGTTTTTAGTAGTTTGTGTTATGTGAAACTGGATATATTTAGGGGTCTTTGACTTCTGGTAAGTCCAATTCATTCATAGCGTAGTGTATTTTTTCCTGTTTTGTCACGCCATAATACGTAATACATTTATGCAAGTCAAATAATTTTATTTGGGTTTTTTATATTATTGCTATTTAACTCGACGACGTAGCGATGATTTGAGAGTCGGTTTTTGTAATTTCATTTCATTTAAATAATTAAATTAGACGTTTTTCAACAATCGCTCGCGAAATTTGCAATATTAATAGGTTGAGTTATTTAATTCAACTTATAGACAAAGAATGCGTTGCTTAAGAAAGCAACAGAAGACTGTTGCTTAAGTTGTGAGTAGGGTTGCCAACCGTCCTGAAATTTTCGGGACGTCCTGTTTTTAGGACCCGTAAGAGGACCTTTTAAAATCCCACCCATCCACCATGGGACTTGGTGACAATCCCATCCATTGTCACCAAGTTGATGTGGATCGATCCATTGGTGTTTTGCTGTCGTCGAGATTTGGCCACGAGTACAAATCGGATCGAGGATATAGCACGGAACAAACCTTAATTAGTCCATCATCGGGTGATAGGGTCGTTACATCCCGATGCCGACAAAAATTACGTTACTCAACAGTTATCATTATTTTCGTAATAAACATTGGCGTCGCGTCTGATACGCATTAGGCGGTATCAAAGTTCAGACGATAACGCCGACACACCCTCCTTTACCTCTTTATATCAGTTGTGACCATTGACTTCTATGATTGGGAAGTAGACGACGCAATCATATGATTACACATCGCGTCAATGTTACTCCCTTCCGCCAATGTGCCTTTAGTTCTCTAACAACATAAATTAATTTTTTTGCCATACGATAGCACAAACAAACTTATATCTACCTATCCAATTCCAATGTAAGAGATGGTGAGTGTTAAAGCAATATTATTTCAGTAATGCATTATGTCAGCGCATTAGCGGTCTTATACTATGTATAATAAAGTCGAGAATTGAGGCTGACATCAGAGACATCAGACAAGTGAGTAAACAATATGGTAGTTTTACGGTATACAGGGTTAAATTTAATTATAGTTCCAAACTGTTTGGTAATAAATAATTAAACCAGTTATAAATATAAATAACTGGCTTAAAGTAATAGTAAAAAAAGTAATAGTATATGTAATTAAATAATATTTTTTATAAATATTAAAATATTTCACACCAAAATATGGTAGAATATGTATGTTGAGATACTTAAATATTTTTGTAACATCTCATTTACATACATATGTATGAATGAATGAATGAACCTGTAGGCTACTATTGAATCTCAATTTTATGAAATTTCCAAAAATTTGAATCGGATTTGTCATTTTAGGTACCCTTGAACACAACACTAGTGAATATTAACGATTGGCTTATAATAAACTATAATTTTTTTTATTGGATACTTCAATTTTTTTGAATTAAATGTAAAATCTAACCTATATAGTTTAAATATAATTAATATGTTTACTTAAATATAACAAACGGCTTGGAAAAGCTACATTCATGTGCCACTATCAGTGACTTGAAATATTGGTAGAGTTTTTGATAACTCCAGCATTTGTTATAGGATTCAAACACCTAGAACCTAGCCTACCATCTAGCAGGTCACCTAGCCGGTAAACTTACATTTGCTCGAGGCCTAACTCGGCCTCAGGTTGGCAGCACACCTTTACCGCCTTTGGTGTCTACAGGCGGCGTGATTTTCTTACTATCAAGAAATTTGTTGGCTTGTTTGTCTTCCAATGTCATAAAAAAACCTAACCTCACTGACTGCGTAAAAAAACAGCAGACTAAACATTAGCGATCTTATTAAACACAGACTAAAATACTCTAAGATTCAAGCTGGTATTATAGTCTTTATTACACTGTGATGCAGACTATAATATAAAGTAAACTTTACTTATATTATATACACGAGCGTCTGGACATATTAAGGTTCTCCAAGGTTTAACATGGTATTATAAGTCTTTATCATAGTGTAAAAAAAGATAAGGTTGAACCTTGGAGTACTTTAGTTTATCTTTATTAAGACTGCTACCGTCTCATTAATAAACAGAGACTAAAGTACTCCAAGGTTTAAGATGACACTTGACATTATAGGCTACTGCACTGTAATAATTAACTTAACTTTACTCTTTGATTATTAATAAGACGGTAGATAGGTGTTTATCAGAAAAACTAAAAGCGTGATAACTTGAAATACCTATCTTCGACATTTTCTGCGGCTTTCGGTTCGCCAAATACTTTCGGAATAATAATTCACTAGAACGGATTTTTAGGCCCATTGTGCAAGTGTTTAGGATACCTACCGCGTTGATCCGGGCTCTTTTGCAGAATATCTGCCTTTCTGCTAGGTAGCTCGTAAAAGACGAGCATAGGCTTACCGTTGCTAACAGCGTGACATCTGATTAAGTGGTAGAGTTTTGTAAAGATTCGCCCGGATTGGTACCATCGCTTTATCTATTCCTGTCGTGTTCCGGCTGGATGATAAGGCAGCCGATAAAACTTAATTTTGCTCAAGGCCTTACATTCCGTTATCTGGTTGGCAACGCACCATTCCTACCTTTGGTGTCTGTAGCGTGAATTTAAAACCATTAGAAAATCCGTCTGCTTGTTTGCCTTCCAATATTATAAAAATACCCTTACTAGTGAGAGTTCAAGACAATGTCATTACGGCGGCAGGATTAGGGGGCGCACCAGAGTAAGTTGCTCCATATTTATCGCCAGTGTTCTTTCTGGGAATTAACTATTATCTTATGCTCTTCTCTTACGAGCTGCCAGGTAGAAAGTTCGTAAAATAACGCTCGTTTGTCCTCAGCCTTGTATTTCACGAGTAAAAGTAACCCATGTTTTGCATCCTTGAACATCATGCTAAGGGCAAGATTCGCCCTTTGCAGTGTCCTCACTTAAACAGGTCTAGGTTCTGAGGAAAATGATTGGTCATATATCGACAGTGCGAACCTTGACTTTTATTTGTATTCAATTCTATACATGGATTTTTGTTTTCCTGACCATTGACCTTAACTGGCAATGTCAGGCTATATGTCATTTGTTTGTATGCTTTATATGACGTCCATGAGTATCTGCACAACAAAGTTAACTGCTGCGTCGCCCGAGATTCACGCAGAAATGGACTCGGCATTTTATGGTAGTTGAATTTTGTTGATGAAGAAATACAAAGTTTGCAGTTTGTGGCCACTTCCAACATAAAAATATTTTGCCATTGTAATCAAGCGTTCCGGCATTGCACGTGATTTTATGAGGTCCCGGGTTCGATTTCTGGGTCGGGTAACAACAAAAAAATGTATTTCAATTTTCTAAAAACAACGTTGGCTGCGATTGGATATGTGCCCAGTTGGCGATAGGCTTGCTATCTATCGCATTGTGGGATCTAGTGTCTTCGGCTAGTCGTGGGTGCCCCTGTTATGCCTTTGCCTATCTCTTCAGGGATATGGGCGTGACGTCTACTAATACTATAAATAACAAAAGATATTTTGAAATTTGGATCAAAGTTGTTAACAATAAGAACTTTACTGTTTTTAAACTGGTAGAGTACAGTGCAGTAACTAGCATAATGACTGTCACGTTCCGGCTTGGATGGTAGTGGTAGCTGATAGACTTGCACAAAAGGCCTTGGGTGTCTAAGGCCACGGTTATCTCTTACCCTCAGGAGAGCCACCAACTCCACGTTTGAGTTGTTACCTACCTTTTAAAAAAAGAACCATTCAAATCTATTCGCAATTGCCGGAGTAAGCTCGAAACTTACTACCGGACGTGGCTGACAGCCGCAATTTACAGGGTATCGGAATAATTAAAGTGCACTGAGCCTTACAAACTATCGGACGTAAGTCGCGGATGTGACCTTTAGCGTTCGGACGTCCGACAGATATCTGGAGCGCTAGAAGTTTATGTCGGCCGAAAGCGTTCGCGGACGGTATGTACACCGTAAAGCGAGCTCTGTGAGCCGAGATTAATAATGTGTTTCCAACTGTAATCGCGTAATAAACCTAAAAGAATCATAACTGATTATATATAATATAGTAAAAGTCTCGGATTATTAAAAAAATAAAGTTGGACTATGGTGTAAAATGTTTAATTGGTTTTATTTAAAAAATGTACCCTCGTCGAGTTAGGAACCTCCTCCATTTTTTGTTGTTCTGTTTTGGACGACAGGTCGTCATTATATGTAAAATTGCTTAGAGTTCTGCTCGTCCATATTTAATTACCTACTTAGAATTTTAAAATAAATTCCTTAGAAGTTTATTGATATCTGAATAGCAACAATTACTACATAGTATATAACAAAGTCGTTTCCGACTGTCTGACCCTTTATATGCTTAGATCTTAGAAAGTACGCAATGGATTTTGATGCTCTTTTTTAATCGAAAGAGTGATTTAAGAGGAAGGTTTATAGTTTTAATTTATATAAATAAGATAGAGATGCCACTGATGATTGAGATTAGATGAGATGAGATGATTGTGCCACTTGTGCGAAGCTGGGAAGGGTTGTTTGTTACTTTAATTACAAACTATTTTGAACTTTATATGTATATATAATAATGAATCGCCATTTCGCGTGGTCACCGCATCACGGATGTACAAATTTTGCAAATTGTTTTATTGTGTTAGTTACTGTCAGCAGAAGGTTCATATGAAGGAAAATTGCAAGGAAAGTGGGAAAAACCACACTTCAATTATACCCATACAAGCTATAGCATGCATATCATTTTAATGTCAAGCGATACGAAGTTCACCGGATCGGCTAGTTATATATATTGCCCGCTTTTAATTAAAAAGATATTGGAAAAAGTTGAATTTTTCAATAAAGGTCTTTTATTACAAGTTTAACCTTCTTGTTTAACCAAGGTGACTGTATTACCTGAAGTGTTTATCAATTTAAATTACAAATAAAGTTAGCATTAGTTGGTGAAAGAATTCGCTATCCGACGTCACTTGCGATTTTGAAAAAAAATGCATAATTTAGAACTTCATGAGGTATTTTTATTCCACGTATCTAAATCCCTTGGATTTAAACATCAGATCCAAACTTGGTGGCAATAATATAAATAATAATTAAAGTAGTCGAATATATAAGCTGCTCCTTTTAAGAGTCGGTTAAAAAGGGGCATTCGCACACACACCATCTCTAATATAGCTTCATGCGAGTAACATATATAGAAGAATGTCGGACATAAATTTACAACCTCCTCCTTTTAAGAGTCTGTTAAAAATTGGCTTAAAGCGCGCGCGCGCACGCACGCGAGCACGCACGCACGCACGCACGCACGCACGCACGCACGCACGCACGCAATCTACTTACTAATATAGTTTCAGGCCAGTAACATACATAGAATATAAGAGAAGAACATATAACCTCCTCCTCCTCTTAAGAGACGGTTAAAAAGGTGCATTCGCACACACACACGATCTCTACTAATTTTAATAAATTTTTGTTCTAGCATCATCTCTGGGTGCTGCTATCACTATGCCGATATGTGGTTTCCTGATCGCCCACTTCGGCTGGGAATCCGCATTCTACTTCACTGGTAACCAATGTTTCTCTTACAGTTTTGATTCATGGCCGCGTATGATGTGACGACCCCATCGCACCTCATAGAATAATCTAGAAATTTACGGTTTTTATTATTACATTATGTACAGTCAGTTAGACTGATAAAGATCTGGAAAAGCTAACCTAGATTGGTACCACTGCTTTACCTCTTCCTGTCTCTATAACTGACAGACAGGATTCCTGCTGGTTAGGTCGCCTCTGTGGTTTAGCGGTCCGGAAGTTGAGCTTGACTGCATGAGGTCCTGGGTTCGAATCCCGGGTCGCCCAACATAAAGAAAATTAGATTTTTCCAATTTTGTAATTAAAAAAAAATGTTGCTCGGGATAGGATATGTGCCCGGTTGGTGATAGGCTTGCCACCTACATTGCGGGACTTAGTATCTTCGGCTAGTCGTGGGTACCCTGGTTGTGGCTCTGCCTACCTTTACGGTGATATGGGCGTGAAGATACTCTAAAATATTATATAAAACTTGCCCGGGTAGAGATCGACTACCTTAACTTACTGCCAGAACGACAATAATCCGGTCCGGAAGGTGCTGTAGTTGGCAGAAAACGGCACACCTATAACACCTATGGTGTCTATAGGTTATGTATTACATTCAGGGGAGCCGAGTGCTTATTCACTGACTTATAACTTAAAAATCCATATTCAGAAGTGGTAGGTACTTGAGACCTAAGGCAGTACCGAATCTTTTATAATATTAAATTATCTCTTATTATTTCAATAGTGTGAAAATGAATTTCGAATTTGAACATATAGGTATAATCGGCGTCATGTGGTCTGTGGCTTGGTTCGCCATGGTGTATGACTCTCCTGCTCAGCATCCACGCATCTCGGAGACCGAACGCAATTTCCTCATGAAAGCATTACCTCAGGACTCAGGGAAAGGGGTAAGGATTTTTTTTAATGAAAATGGAAGGCAAACAAGTAGACGGATTTCCTGATGGTAAGAAATTCACGCCGCCTAGAGACACCAAAGGTGGTAATAGTGCGTTTCTAACCTGAGGCCTGGATGTTAGGCCTCGAGCAAAATTAAGTTTACCGGCTACCTTGCCCACTGAACTGGAACACGTCAACGGCAAGCGTTGGTCGTTATGGCGACAGGAATAGGTAAGTCGGTGGTACCAATCCGGACGAGTCGCTGCAAAACTCGACCACCTAGTCGGATGTCACGGTTAGTGACAGTAAGCCTATGCTCGCCTTTTTCGAGCTGCCTAGCAGGAAGGCAAATGGTCTATTCTGCGAAGGAGCCGGGACCAACACGGGACAAAACGGGACGGGAATATTCTCTTTATTGAGAAACTACTTTAAGAAACACTAACTGTTGCCTGCGACTTTGTATAGACACTTGGAAATGTCTTTTCGTGATGATTAACGAAAGATTTTACCGCAGAAATGTATCCTAAATATTGAACCGGACTATATGCTACTATTACATAAAATTTGATGAAATTCCGTTCAGTAGTTTTGCGTGAAAAGTGAAGATACAAATAGACAAACATACAAATACTTTAGTAACCCTCTTTTGAATTCTGTATAACGTGTATATATTAAGTAGCCATCTTAGTTTAAAAAAAATACAAATTTATTTTCAAAAAGTATCTTTACGCTCATATCCCCGAAGTGGTAGGCAGAGTTACAACCAAGGCACCCACGACTAGCCGAAGACACTAAGTCCCACAATGTTGGCCTATCGCCAACCGGGCACATTTCCAATCCCGACCAACATTTTTTTTATTAGAAAATTGGAAAAATTAAATTTTCGTTTTGTTGGTCGACCCGGGATTCGAACCCGGGACCTCATGCAGTCAAGTCCAACACCCGGACCGCTAGACCACAGAGGCGATTTATTTTCATTTCTGTTTTATTATCTATGTAAATGATTAGGTATTAGCCGGACCCAAAAAGGTGTTTTTACTTTATAATTGCTTAACGGCTGTACCGATATTAATGAATTGTTGCATAGAAATCTAACAGACCGTGGTGCTTCCCTATCTATTACGCGAACTACTTATTATCTTGGTATCTGAAACCACAGGGAGATAGTAAGCTATCTTGCAAATTAATTTTATTATTTTTAACGGACTTCATAAAAAACGTAGGTTATGTCGATTTCTTCGTTGTTCTTGAATCTTTTTTTATTTGGTAAAGTTAAGTTTAGTAAGGTCCCGGGTCGAGCAACAAAATGAAAATGTGTTTTTTTCTAATTTTCTAATAAAAAACATGCCGAGCCATTGGATATTTGCCCAGTTGGCGATAGGCATGCCACCTATCACATTGTAGGAATAAATGATTTCGGCTAGTCGTGTGACCCTGGTTGTGCCTCTGCCTACCTCTTCGGAGATATGGGTGTGAAGACACTTATTTTTTATTTTATTTGGAAGAGCGTACTTCCGAGGGCCCATGACCACCAAAGATGATGAAGATGAGATTCTAAGGAAATAGAGGAAAAATAACGTTAAAATTGAAGTCGGTATTTAGCAATATGACTTCATTCAATTATTTGTGGTTATGACAGGTTGTTTACAGGCTATTCTATTCGCACTTGCTACAATGTTGTACCCCATATCAGGCCCTGACATCGTTTACATACACCTACAGATTGCTGATCCAATGCGTCACGTGGAACCATTGTTTGTTAATCTATGCTAAATGCTAGTGCGATGGTTATTGTTATCAGTACATATGTCGCTACGCATCATATACGGAGCTTGTAGGTGGTAGACTTTTTCATTTAAGTATACGGATTCTTTCTGCCATACCGACAATGTTTGTCTCTGTTTCTTGGTAGTCTAGAGGGTAGGTTTAGATAGGTAGGTACTTGGTAGCAAGTTATGTAGTACACAAGAGTCTTAACTACATTTTGTAACGCACTATTACTATTTTATTAACTAATTTAAAAAAGGGCCTCCCCCTTTACATATTTAAATATTTTTTTATCTATGTTAGTCGAATTATCCGTCAATTAGTCACCAATTTAAATGTACTTTTTTACCATTCTTTTTCCTTATACTTTTCGAAATAAATAAATAGAAGTATAGAAGCATAGGTTTACTGCATTTAGAGTAGTTTTGTCTATGTATCTTCGTGTGTCCTGATATCCGTCTACTTGTTTGTCTTCCAATCTTATAAATAAAAATATCGATAAAACTGGAATAAATACCTCTGGGAAATTTAAACGAATTGATAAATTGCCTCTGCCTACCTCTTCGGGGATATGGGTGTGAAGATCTGTACCAAATCATGGTAAAGGCTTTGCACGTTAGTACAGTTCATGCAATATAAACTGCCGTGTTTTCTCTTGATGCTTATCCGTCATTACAAAAACAATAGTAGGATGTATAGTGTTGCGTCTCAAACGGTTTTGATGCTTTCCCTCTTTTATCTTTCTTTTAACAATATGAGAATGGAGAACATAGAAATATAACTAAGTTGTCGCTTAAACAACGTTGACTTTTGCTAGTTCAGAAAAAAATTGTCTTACAAAATGTTTTGTGCTTGGATGAAATAAACTTCCACAGTGACATGGGAAAATAGTAAAACGATAATCTGAATGTATTCAACAAGTCGATATGCATAAATAATTCTTTATTTGCTATCGTATTTTTATTAACATACCTGTATATCAAATAACTAATTCTATTAGTTTTAATTATTTTATGAATCTTCAGAAGTATCAATACTGTTTGGTTTGTCTACAAAATAGATAACTTTGAACTAACTCTATAAATAAATAAATACCCTTGGTCTAGCGGTTCAGGTGTTGGACTTGACTGCATGAGGTCCCGGATTCAAATCCCGGGTCGGACAACTAAAAGAAAATTCGGTTTTTCCAATTTTCTAATAAAAAAATGTTGCTTAGGATTGGAAATGTGCCCGGTTGGCGAGAGGCTTGCTACCTGTCACATTATGGGACTTAGTGTCTTTGGCTAGTATTGGGTGCCCTGGTTGTACTTCTGCCTACCTCTTCGGGGATATGGGCGTGAAGACACTATTTGAATCTAACCCTAAAGTAAATAATTTGTATGCGTGTGTTATGGGTGTTAGTCAGCGATAATAATACAATAACATGGTGGAGAATAAAAGTTTAGGTGACGTTTTTATTATTATCGGTACGGGAAACTTATAAAAGTTAAAATACAATTACACTCAGTTAATCTTACGCGAATGGATCAGATATTAATAGTGTACATGCCTTTTGTCCATAGACGTCTTGTTTTTTGAAAGTTTCTGGCCCAACTCATATCGTCATACAATTTAAACATGCACTTTATGCATGCTTTACGTATGCTAGAAGCCTGACGTACTTCAATATGATGTGCTCGATTTTTTTTTAATCTAAAAATTTTATGACTGCCCTAAATTCCTGCTTCTATAGGTAGATTTGATACATAATGGAGGTGTTGAAGGCACAAGGTATGTCCCATGTCATAATCCGAGTAACTGCAAAACCCCCTCGTGGGCTCCCTTACTATAAGTCTGTCTGCACA